>CM040184.1:87309322-87321822 GCA_022606455.1 Callitettix versicolor
ACACTTGGAAAATAAATAAATAAAAATTTTAGATAACATAATCAGATCTACAGGGTAACTAACATTGATTGACTTTAGCAATCAGTCAAAATGTTAGTGATTTTTATACGTTCCCAAGGGACCTAAGTAGTAGCTTATGATGAAATCACTAAGTGTATACATTCAGGCAGAGTTCTGTTAAAGTGAATACTGAAACTGCTTTAACAAAACAAACTAAGACTGGTGTTAAATAATACAGTAATATTGTTGTTACGATTTAATTCTTCTACAGTGGGAAAATGAATGGGCAGCTACAAGTAGTAACAAATTGAGGGTAATTAAAAATACTGTTCGTCCTTGGGGGTCGTCAATACGTGCAAGTCGTAGAGAAGAGGTGGTGATCACCCGCCTTCGCATTGGTCACTCCATGTTAACGCATGGATTTCTGATGGAACGCGGGGACCCACCTGAATGCGAGTTCTGTAGGGAAACCATCACAATAAGACATATTGCTCGATTGTGATGGTTTCCAAAATGTGTGTGTTACGTGTGGTCTGAGCAACTGTTTGCAGACGATGTTGGGAGATAGTGCTCGGCCGTTGACCGGGTTCTAGACTTCCTTCATCGTCTGAATGTTTTAAATAAAATTTAATTCATTATATTTGTAATTTCTTGTGTTATTTTATTTATTTATTTTATATAAAAACTTTATGTTATGTTTATGCATACTTTTACGTATTGTTATTAAATTTTATTCATTATTTATTGTTATTTAGTTCTTGAGTATAATATAGCCATACCTGTTATCTAAATTTTTTATGTATTTTTACTGTTACAGTTTGTTGTTGTTGTTTTCTTCTTAAGTAAAATTTTGTTTAAATTTGAAAATATACTTTCATTTTTCGTGACGGCGATGATAACCTGTATGGTTTTTCGCCGGAAAAAGAAAACAAAATATTGTTGTTACGGCATAACTTTAATTTTAAAACGTCATACTTACAGCTCCAAATGAGGTGAAAATTGTGGTTAAAGTAAAAGATGTGAACGATAATTCACCGCAGTTTTCTTTGAATGGGCGACCATTGGTTGCTGCGATCCCGACAACAGCCAACTATGGTTACCCCATAGCAAGACTTCAGGTAAAATCAGCAGTTACTGGCGAAAATATTTTAGTTTTAGGCAGCATTGCATATTTAGTAATCAGCATGTTCAGGTTGTAGAAGTTTGGAAAACATGTAAAAGTGGCTTACAGTTTCCACTAAGCAAATAAACAACATGTGATAGTGAAGGGCATCGTATAGATCAGTTAGCTAGGATTCCACTCATAATCCTGGAAAGAGACAAACACACAAACAAAATAGAAATAGATCCCGAACAGACATACATTCATGGACATAAACGATTATTTATAATTTTGTAACACGGGAACAGCATATTTTAAATTATATTTTTTTCTCGAATAAATCAGGATCATTGTAAATGTATGTGTAATAATATGTTATATTATGTATATGTATATCATATTAATATATGTATAATATATTAGTATTATAATATTATAATATATAATATATAATATATATAATTTTATTTTATTTTTTGGCCTCATGGGACCACTTTAGCCTGAATTTCAGTTCTTCCTAACATTGGGCTGTAATTTTTTTCTCCAATAATCCCTCATTCGATCAGATCGTTGCTTCCTGACGGCAACTGTGATCACTACCTTCTTGTGTCTCTTCGGTTTATCCACTTTAAATTTACTAGTCTTAAGAATGCGTGTTATTTTACATTTGTCTGTTGCATCATCCATTTTCAGTCCTATTTCACTGAGGTCTCTGAGAACTTGTGTGATGTATATTCCCTGTGTTTTCCTGCTGATGTTTCTCATTACCCGTTGTCTCAGGATTCTGTCCTCCGGCATTCTTAATATGTGAAAGAAGTGGGAAATTCTTCGTTTTTTCATTACACTGAGAACTGGGTTGATAGATTATAATATATATAATATAATATTATAATATATATAATATATTAATATAATGTATGTATATTATATTAGTAATAATGTATATTAGTATATACATATGTATATTAGTAATAATGTGTGTAAGAACAGCTGATTATTTGTTAGTTCCTAGATTTGTTTGTAAAAAAAAGAGTGAATGATGACTCACCCCCACTTGCTTACTGTATTGTTAAACAAGTTGTTAACTAGTTTGTTCCCTCTTGAAGTATGTTTGAGTGCAGAATGCCCTCCTTCCCTCTCTTCATACACAGGCCTTGAATTTAATATTCAGAATTTTTCCAAGACCTGTTATTATAGTCCTTACAAGAACTATGATCATTGCTACAGTTGTTGTTGCTATAGTTATGGAACTTGTTTTTTGGGTACACAGATATCTACAAATTTTGAAACTTTTTTCACTAGCCATTTAAAATCTATTATTAAACTGTATCCCACGAAATAATGTATGGAAAAAATATGAATACAGTATTTCAACTTCCATTTTTTTTTTTTTTTTTGATGTTTAACATTTGACTATTGTGCACACTTGGGCTAATGCAGACGATGGGATGATTTATAGCGTATGAAAATGCCAAGCCCTGGCCGGGAATCGAACCCGGGTCCTCGGGGTGAAAGCCTAGTACGCTATCCACTATGCCACCGAGGCGGCTCTCACAAAACTTTAAAATGCCAACAGCAAGGAAATATTGAATTATTACGGTTATTATGGTTCTCTTATTGACAGACCAAAAATACTTATATAGTAGACAAAAAATTATCTTGTTAAAGTTTTTTTAAAAATTCGTTTTGGAACAAAAACCCTTAATGTTACAAAATTCTTAATTGAAATAAACATATAAGAATCCAGTTTAGCTAACTATGAGTTCATCATGCATCTTATTTGAGTCATTATAGAAGCTAGTCGTAATTTTAAAATAGGTATTAAATTATTAAATGTCTTTTCTTCCTTCTTCTGACACCGGCGTTACATATTCTACAAACATCACCTCTAGACACGTGTGAAGTATTGTGTCCAAGTTTAAATTGTTTACATTATTGTTTACATTCATACAATTTAACGTAACTTAATATATTTTGTGCAATTTGTACCTATAGGCAACAGATGCTGATATCGGTGCCAACGGAGAAATACGTTACCAAGTGCTGGGAGGAGAAGCAGATTATTTTACAGTAGATCCACTCAGTGGTCATGTACGTGCTGTGGCGAGCTTCGCTCATCATGCAGGCCGAGTATTTGGCTTCGACGTTAAGGCTACGGACAAATGTGGGGCTCACGATGGTCACTCTGCGATCGCTAATGTGTTTGTAAGTTGTGTTTATTCCTGCCAAATAGCTTTTATTAGTGATAGTATCTGAAACTATAATTTACTTACACAATATTTACTTATAAGTAAGAATTAACTAATCTGTCAAAATTATCGTAATTTCTTCTTCTTTCGATGAGGCCTGCTAGGGACCACGTGACAATTTCAATTCTTCACACTTAGCTGTTTTCTCTTCCGTTCCCTCCAATACTCCCTCATCCTTTCTCTATGCAGCTTCTTTCTGTCTTCCGACCACTTCACACCAGGTTTCCTCTGCAATCTTCCTTGGAACCCCTCCACACTCAATATCCTCTTTCTAAAAATCTCTCTGTTCAGCGTTTCCTCTTCTTTTATATTATTTCTTTCTAAATCTTTCCTTACCTCTTGAATCCAACTAGTTGTTGACTTTTTATCCCATACGTACTTGAGTATCCTTTTCGCTAGTCATGAATCATCCATCCTGTACATATGCCCAAAAAATTGCAGCCTTTTCTTCCTTATCGCCTCTGTCATGTCCTCTACGTTCCTGTATATTTCATCATTAGATCTTAGTTTCCATGTTTCTTTAGTTTTCACTGGGCCTAAAATTTTTCTCATGATTCTCCTTTCTAGTATTTTCAGTTTATCTAAACTATAATTTAGTACCAAGCATTCACTTGCGTACAGGCATTCCGGTTTCACTACTGTAGTGTAGTGCCTTATTTTAAGATTTTTAGATAAGCACTTTTTGTTATAATAATTTTTAGTGATACCGTATGCTCTTTCCATTTCGCGTAATATTTCTTCGACAGTAGACTTCTACAACCCATTGTCTTGGATAATTTCTCCCAAATATTTGAATTCTTTACTTTTTCCCCTGCACCAATATCCGTAACCAAAAAATTTGGAGCTTTTTTAATGTTTATAATAAATTTTGTTTTTTCTACGGATATTCTGAAACCTGTTTTATTAGCTATTTCATTTAAGAGATTGATTTGTATTGTTGTATTACTTAGGGTGTCCGATAATCGTCTGCAAGTGCCAGGCAACTCACTTCAATGCCTTTACAAAGTTACTGGCGAAATGTTATGTTCTTTTAGCTTCACATCCAAAATTCTGACAATTTTTATTGTACTTACATTTTAATAGCCTAACATTTCTAACATAATAATTTAAGTGTACTAATTAAAAATGCTGTTTCAGTTATCAGAAATGTAATATTGAAATATGTTGTTGGAAGTTGGAGAGTGGGAAATTATGTTTACAAAGTAATAACATTGAAAAACTAAATAATTGCGTTATTGTGTTACATATTATTGATACTATTTTTGCAGGTGTATGTACTGAATGAGCAGAAAACATTAGCTATGGTGATGGGTGCAAAGCCTATTGAAATAGAAGAACAAGTTGATGACATTACCAAGTAAGTTTTTGTTATAAAATTCAATGCCACCTAATATTTATTTGCAAAAGTGCTTGAAGTCCTATTTTGTGGTTATGAAACTTTTGAATTATTGCCGTTTACTGCAAGATACATGGTTTTATGATCCATGATTTTGTTTGTAGAAGATATAATTTAATGATAATACTAAGTTAAACAATTCTATTGAATATATTTCAGCATTTATGTGTAGCTATTTCCACATGTCCCCCTCAGGAGCTCACACACAGTATGTTTATTTGCTCTTGGGTACTTCCTGAATACGTGAAAGACTGAACGGCTAAAGGGGGAGCTTAGCTTACATGTGTATACTCTGGATACCTGGCCACACCTACAGCTATATTTATAAATGTAGAGCTCTTTATGGGTGGAAACAAAACTTCAAAGTCCAGAAAATCCTGAGGAATTGACAGAAGTGGACCTGGGGAGTAAAACTAGCATGGAGGGGAAGAAAACTGGAGTTGTGCTTAACCCCACAGAACTCAGAAGCATAGTTACAGCAGACTGTAGGGATGCAAGGTGGAACTACTCACCCTGTCGTGGAAGAAGTACATCCGAGATCAGTAAAATGACGGCTTTTCTCAAATCAGACAGATGTTTGTAGATATACGATGTCTACTGGGAGTAGAAGAGTGCAAAATAAAAGAAGGCATTACAGCAAAAAGGCTTTTAATGTAAACCTAGAAGCAGAAGCCCTCAGAGATGAAAGCTAGGCGGACACAACCCTTATATGACTTCCATAAAAAGGTTAACGACAACTGAACTCCAAAACTGGGTAACTCCCAGACAGAAACATTAATATTCTGGGCACTTAGGGTCTGTGATCTGATCGTGTACATAGACAGGGTAGGACCATACCACACAGAAACTGTATAAAGGTTGTGTAAAATGGAAGAGGAAACTGCAGGACACAATGATTGTGAGGCTCTTGCCAGCAGGAGGCAGAGGGTGTTTGGCTTCCACGACCCAGAGGACCTTCAGCAGTGAACTGCTTAAACTCATCGTGGGCACTAGCCTACAGAACTAGAATACAAAAGGCTTAGCTGAACTTTAAACACTAAATATAATTTAAATTTCCATATATTTTGTATTACTTACTTATCTTCTAGGTTGAACTTCCAGGGTCTATTGTCCTGATTGCTAAGTATTTCTTGTATGTTAATAATAAGTGTTTCTCCTATATTATTTAATACGAGTTTTAAACTTTGTAAAGACAGATAATAACATGTTATTAGTTGGTCTTAAAGAAGGCAAAACATAATTTTAAAACAGTTTTGGTAAATATCATAATTCTTCATGTTTTAAAAAGAAATTTTGCTGGGGCCTAATCTAGGAATAAATAGTATCACTAATAGTACCACTAATAGTACCAGAAAGAAATAATTACAACGTTCAGAATAATGTTTTCAAGGAATTAGACAAACAGACCTTTTTTTGTTACTATGGTCGTCAATGAGTGCATAAAACAGTTTGTTGATAAAAGTTTTTTTTAAATCTTGGCTTGGTACTCGTTACGTTAAATTTCTTCTTACTTTTTTTACTTTTTTCTTTTCAGAAAACTTTCAAATATTACTGGCTTAGATGTCAGACTGAGGATGTTGGAGCCGCATCAAGAAGACGGAGAGTACACAGATGCGTAAGTGTTCATCGTAGTGTTTCAGTATTTAGTCATTTGTGACTTATTAGGTAATAACTTCGACTAAATTTACAGTTTTTACAAATTATAAATAATTAATTTATTTTGGGGAATATTTTTCCATTATAGTGGTCTGTTTACATTGAGACACATGTATGGCGATTTGTATGACGTACAAGTAAATTTGACATTACTTCATACAAATGCTCACACAAATTGTATGAGCTCCACGATAACCTCATACATTTTGTATGAGCAAAAATCGCAAACACTTTGCATTGTATAAATTCATTTTCATCTGTTTTCAGGTTATGATAGTTTTTGTTATTTATTAGCTGATTGGTTTGGTTTGTTGGCAAATTCACTTGTGTTTCCTCGGCTAATTTGTTTTATTATTTTGTTTTGTATAGTTTGATTTACTATTTTGTTGTCCAGCTTTTAAACCCTAAGCTATCTTCTAAAGTAAGTCCATTAACAGAAATGGTATAGGTATATGTGTCATGAGTTTTTCTGTTTCTTAAAAATTTTCGTTTCCCCCACATACAAGTTATTTTTGTATTTCATTTACATCAGTGCACGTGTTGTTATCAACACGTTTACATTTATATGTAAAAACACTTCATTATTAGGCATGGTTTAATTGTACAAAATTAAAAATATTTTCGCTTAAAGATTCTGCCACCGACCAACAGAAATTACCTTTTGAAAATGGAATGATTTGTATAGGTGTAAATGCAGGATATATTTTTACGAACTGTCGGACGTGTATGAGGAAAACATCATACAAATTCTTTATGATCATACATGTATCTCATGCAAGTCCTTATAAATGTATTCCAATGTAAATGCACCACAAATGGAGAATTTCTAGGACTAATATAAGTGTAAATATAGGTAGAGAAGGGTTGACACTTACGTTGTTACTCATGGTAAAGATAATGTAGCTCAAAATATGGTTCATTATGGAAACGTATGTATCAAACAATCACATATACGAGGTGTGTTCAGAAAGTAACGAGAATTTTAATTTGTTGAACCAAATATTTATTTATTCTTCTACATTGATGTTGTCGCCTTCAAAATAGTCCCCATTGGAGCTTATGCACTTGTGCCACCGCTTCTTCCAATCCTCGAAACACTTCTCAAACTCGATCTTTGAGATAGCCTTTAGTTCTTTCAGCGATGCGCTTTTAATGTCATCTACGGCTGTAAAACGACGGCCCTTTAAGGTTCTCTTTATTTTTGGAAATAGGGAAAAGTCACACGGAGCCATCTATGGCAAATATGGAGGCTGGGGTATCGTTACAGTACTGTTTTTGGCCAAAAATTCACGAACAAGCAATGAAGTGTGAGCTGGTGCATTATCGTGGTACAAAAGTCATAAATTGTTTTTCCACAGATCCGGGCGTTTTTTTTGGATTGCTTCACGCAAACGGCGTTGAACGTGTAGGTAGTACTCCTTATTGACCGTTTCACCTGGTGGCAGGAATTCATGATGCACTATGCCATTAATATCGATGAACACAGTGAGCATAACCTTCACGTTCGACCGCACTTGTCGAGCCTTTTTCGGTCTTGGTGAGCCAGAATGCCTCCACTGGGATGGTTGAGGCTTAGTTTTGACGTCGTATCCGTAAAGCCATGTTTCGTCACCTGTTACAATACGTTTCAGTAATTCTACATCGTCGTTGACTTCATTTAGTGACTCCTGAGCAACTTCCATTCGCCGCTGTTTTTGTTCAAAATTCAACAATTTTGGAACGAATTTTGCTGCCACGCATTTCATACACAAAACATTGGAAACAATGTCACGACATGATCCAATCGATATGCCAACATCATCAGTGACCTCTCTAATTGTGATTCGGCGATTGTTCATAACAATTTCTTTCACTTTTTCCACGTTTTCATCGGTTGTTGATATGTTGGGGCATCCAGGGCGTTCGTCATCTTCAACGTCTTCACAGCCTTCTTGGAAACGCTTATACCACTCGTATACTCTTGCTTTACTCATAGCAGACTCACCATAGGCCTTAGTTAACATTTCATACACTTTGTTACACTTTATTCTATTTTTTACGCAAAATTTGATACAAATTCTTTGATCCATATCGTTTAACAAACAAAAATCGCGAGCTCATAAAAACACGTCTAACCTTAGTGGCTGTCACAGACAAAGTCAACAATGAAAACAGCTGAAAGTTTTATCATACTTTCATGGGCATGTATACCAACATAATAATAAAAAAAAATGTTTGACAATCGGACTGTCCAAGCCCGCGAAATTTAAAAATTCTCGTTACTTTCTGAACACATCTCATGTGATTATATAGATATATTATAATACAGAACTTATTTATTTAATTGCTGCTGGGCAAGGTCTTGCCAGAGTGTTAACCACTTCTGGTTACATGAAGTGATGGTGTTTGATGGACTCGGTCTACTGAATGTACGACATTGGCAAGGAGAAATAATTAACCTATTTTTGTAGCTGCTATATCGAAACATTTGATATCACCTTGCTAATTGATCCAGCTGATCCTATAATCATACTCTTGGACCGTTGCTCAGGATGCTTGAATCCTGGAAAGACTACCACAGACCAGATGATTGCTACCTGTACAGCAATATTAGAGTGGTCATTGTATTTTCAATATTTCATTCTTTGCTCAGATTTCACCTACAGAAATCTTAAATATAAAACACTGTCAATATTTTCATATATTAAAAAGTTTTAAAATAGGTATTTTAAATTTTAATTTTTTAAATCAAATTAATTTTTAAAAAATTACAGTTTTTTTATTTTTAAAATTGTACAAAAAACAAAGAAAGTTCCAAGCGGAGACTCTAATGTTAGACTGACTGTTGATCATATAATAATTTAAACTCGTTCTTGATGATTGTAAACACAAAACAAAGTCATTAACAAAAACACTAACGGTTGTTCATGGACTGCAGTGTACTTAATGTATCAGTGAGTAATGGTGCAGTTGTTTTTAAAATGCACTCTAGGAAGTGGTACTTGACCAGAACAAAATGTAATTAATTATATTTCTAATGTTAACTGCGGCAATAATTACTTAGTGTTATTTATTATTGAATATCTTTGTTTTTAGCACTGATATGTACCTGTACGCAGTGGATCCTGTGATGAATGTTATAATAGATACAGACATGCTAAACGAGTAAGTTTATTTTAAATACTTTCAAACAAGCTGAACGTAAAATTATTTCAATTGTTATTCAAATTTATTAAACATAAAAACTGTTTACTAATATAACAGTAAAATTGACAAATCACGATACATTATTTCATACAAACGCTCATACATTTTGCCAGAGTCGGCGCGCGCGTGTGTGTGTATGTGTCTGTGTATGAGTGTGGTGTGTGTGTGTGTGTGTGTGTGCGCGCGCGCGCACGCCTGTGTGTGTTTGTGTTTGTATGCGTATGAGTGTGTGTGTATGTGTGCATTTGTATGTGTGTGTGTGTGTGTGTGTGTGTGTGTGTGTGTGTGTGTGTGTGTGTGTGTGTGTGTGTGTGTGTGTGTGTGTGTGTGTGTGTGTGTGTGTGTGTGTGTGTGCGCGCGCGCGTGTGTGTGTTTGTGTTTGTATGTGTATGAGTGTGTGTGTATGTTGTATTGTGTGTGTGTGTGTGTGTGTGTGTGTGTGTGTGTGTGTGTTTTATTGTGTGTGTGTGTGTGTGTGTGTGTTTTATTGTGTGTGTGTGTGTGTGTGTGTGTTTATGTTTGTGTGTGTGTATGTGTGTGTGCGCGCGCGCGCGTTTGTGTATGTGTGTGTGTGTGTGTGTGTGTGTGTGCGCGCGCGCGTGTGTGTTTGTGTTTGTATGTGTATGAGTATGTGTGTATGTTGTATTGTGTGTGTGTGTGTGTTGTATTGTGTGTGTGTGTGTGTGTGTGTGTGTGTGTGTGTGTGTGTGTGTGTGTGTGTGTGTGTGTGTGTGTGTGTGTGTGTGTGTGTGTGTGTGTGTGTGTGTGTGTGTGTGTGTGTGTGTGTGTGTGTGTGTGTGTGTGTGTGTGTGTGTGTGTGTGTATTGTGTGTGTGTGTATCGGTGTGTGTGTGTGTGTGTGTGTGTGTGTGTGTGTGTGTGTGTGTGTGTGTGTGTGAGTTGTATTGTGTGTGTGTGTGTCGGTGTGTGTATGTGTGTGTCGGTGTGTGTGTATGTGTGTGTTGTATTGTGTGTGTGTGTGTGTGTGTGTGTGTGTGTGTGTGTGTGTGTGTGTGTGTGTGTGTGTGTGTGTGTGTGTGTGTGTGTGTGTGTGTGTGTGTGCGCGCGCGCGTGTGTGTGTCGGTGGGTGGTTGGTTGCGTGATCATATTGAAATCATTTAATATGATGTTTTTCCATTGCAACATTTGGTAATAGTTACTAGTTTTTGCATTCATCACTTCAGTTTTAAAATTAAATTATTAGTTTTTAATCAATTAATCAATTAATCAATTAATAATTAGACATTATGTTGTAAAAGGTTACGTTGCAAATAATGTTGCACATTCAAACGATAATGTAAATGCACGATAAATGATGTAAGCCTGTTCAAATAAAAATAGGTTTGGCGATAGGATATTATTGGGTTAATAAATAAAATATTTCCTGTAAGAATAGCCTATATTTTATCTGAGCCATTAATTTCAGTTGGCAATCGACCAATAATAAAATGTATAGTTGCACATTGAATGGAAATAACTTTTCTGTTTTTTTGCTACTTTGTGGCTTGTATTTATTGTACGTTTTGCTTTTAAATTGATGCAAAAGTGTTTATTTCAAAATCAATTTTCACAAATACTTAAACATCGTTTTAACTGTGTAATAAAAAATTATTGTAATTAAAACAAAATGTACATTTTATTGTTTTCAACAGAGTTTTGAGCACGAAACAAACGGAAGTGAAACAGATTTTGGAGCCGTACCATGTTTTGGAGGTTGTGGGGAAGAAATCGTCCCTGAAACCTGTAACAAAGACGACTCAGCGTCGAGCACCACTGCTCACGGGGCTTGAGGTTATAACAATTGTTCTCGGCTGTATTGTCTTCATGGGGGCATTGACTGCGGCAATATGCGTTGCTTGTTTGCATAAGAAGAGGTAATTAAACAATAAATTATTCAACAATACCTGCAATTAATTATATTATGTGGCAAATCTTTTGGCCGTACTGTAACGGTTGGTTAAGTTATCTGTTTTGTAGTCTACAATTAATTATATACTTGAATATAAGTAGAAATGGGGATGTGTAATAGCTTAGGGATTTATTAACTTAGAGAATCATTTTTCCTTCTACAGTACCGTGTTATAAGTTAGAGATCTACCTGTGTAATAAGATAAAGGTTACGTACTGTGTATTAACTTAGAGACTACAGTTCCGTCAAGTGTGTTGCACCGTGTGTATATGTTGTGTCAGTGTTAGAAAATAAAACAAACAGTTCAGAAATATAACAAAATTTCTTGCTTTTAATTATATTTTTCAACAGATCCGGTTTGGATCTTTAAAAAAACTGTATCATTTCTTAATTTCATATCTTTTCTAGTATTTTCCTATAATAAAATACTGTAGGAATTATGTTTTAAAATTTTATTATTACTTTATTTTGCCATTCTGAAGGATAGTATAAGACATTTTTTTTGGTAAAAAGGACTTAACAAGAAAATCCTTAAAATAATAATCATTTGTATGGATTAAACATTAATAAAACCAAGTTCATGGTAATTAGTAAAGAAACAGTTGGACTTAATGGTCAACAACATCTAAATGTTTATTTTTGACAATTATCTGTAGGCCTCTAGAAAAATAGAAATATTGGTGTTTTATCGAAAAAAAAAACAACGTAAGTTTATATGAATTCATTAATTTAGGGCTGTTTTCTTAATTCAATTCGGTTATGGTTTGAATAAAGCAGCCTTCAAACAATATTTTTATATAATTATTACTATTACTACTACATATGTAAATTAGTATACATTTACAGCATTGCACATAAGCCTTTAAGAAAAAAACCTATCCAAATCAACTTCATATTTTAATAATATATCTTTCTTTAACTAAGCGAATTCTACTTGTTAGATAAAAGATACTGAAGCGCCTGCAAGCAGCGGCGTCGGCAACATATACACACGGTGCAACAC
>CM040184.1:87326822-87349322 GCA_022606455.1 Callitettix versicolor
AGTTCTTTACTGTTCTATTAAACGCATCCTTGTTCTGTTATAGTATTTGTCAGCTAAGTTTACGTTTTAACTTTGACACTTTTAGAAACAGAGTTGATCCGTACTCGCGGAACGTTATGTATGTTTATACTATATCCATAAATATAAACTAAAATTGTCAGAATGGTTTTAGTAGTAATAAATATGGACACATATCGACCTGAATACAAATTATTAGTTTGTAACACAAATTTCATAATATAATTTTTTTAAGAACGTTGACGGCGTAAGTTTTGATACACAGAAATATTGACTGCACCCGTTTCAGTGTAGTCACAAACGTTTAGAACCGACATTGTTTTAATTAAAAGTATTGCTCCCCTTTGTCCAGTCCCGTAATGCGGTACATGAATGTCAGATACAAGGAAAATGTCAGATGCTAAGTTTTTTTCTTTAATAAATACAGTACATTCATTTTGATACATTTAAGTTTTTTATCTGAAAGCAAAAACGTTTGTGAAGGATTTAATACGGGGAGGCGGGAAAAATAAATAACAACGAACTTTTAAAGAAACAACACTAGCTTTTTAAGTATTAATTTTTAATTACACTCTACTTTTAATAAGTTTTATAGTTACAGTAATTGAGTAAGTTCTCTACTTACTGTAAATAATTTTAATTTACTTAGAATATATATTTAGACATGAATTTTTGCCGTGATCTTGCATTTTCAGTTAAACTTTATATAATAACATTAAGGAAATACAGTAATTTTTTATAACATCCTTTTTCAAATATAGTTTATAGTGTAATAAAGATTTTTAATAAAAATTCTCTCGCAGATTTTGCAGATTTGTTTATTTTATACTATTTTTGAAACTATGATTCATCGTGAACATCTTTAAAAATTCGCTTGTAGAACTTTCAAATTACATTGAAAATACAAAAGAACCCTCACCTCCGTCAAATTAAGTTTCTAAATTCCAACGGATTTTGAAAATTCAAGTTTCCGATTTGCTCCGTTTTAAATGCCGAATACGACTGAAAAACAAATTTTCAAAAATATTTAATTGAAAAAATACGAATTTTTAAAGCCGAGTGGTCTGGGATTATAACATAACCACTCCTGCAGGTCATTTTCCAATGACAATTTCCTAAAAGTAGAAGAAAAACATAGTAAAACATTCTTATTGTAAAAGGGGTTAAGAACACAAATCAATGGTTTCAACTGTAAAGTCAAAACTACCCCCAAAGGCTCTTTTTTATCTCCAAAACAGAATTTTTATTGATTTGAAATTATTAAAAGCAAATAAGCGTTTTATTTAAAAGTTGAAAGTTTCGTAAAAAAAGTGTTGTAAAAACTAACATGTCTGAAAAAACAAAAAAATGTTCTCGAGATACCGGCAAAGAACATTAAAATGTTCTTAAATCAACGAAATGTCGTTAAAATCAACCACTTTCTTTAGTGCCTTTAATAATACTGATAGGAAAATATAATTATGAAAATATTTGGCATTACTAGTAAGTGTAAAGGAGATAACGTGACTATAACTAAATTAAAATAAAAAGATTTGTTTAAATTACGGAAAGTTAAAACAAAAACATTTAAACTGGTGAACTATTTATTTGTGGACGTTATAATGTAGTTGATGGTTTCATTTCTGTTAACATTCTGGGCTTACCAATGGAATGGAATTTAAATATAACTTCACTGCTGAAATACAATGCACTTAAAAAAGTGTTTCACAATGGCGAATAGAAAACGTTATTATTTAAATAACATGTTTAAAATGTAAAATGATTTAATAAAGTAAGGTAAATAACTTTTGAAATCACGTTAACAGATTTCGTCCAAACTTTGATCATATTAAGAGTACGAAACCACAGACTCCGTGCTACGGAACGTATCTGTCTCGTTGACGTGATTGTAGCGAATTACAAGGAAGAAAAAATCTAATAACATACATTTTTTTTAACGTATTATGGAACGTATTAGAGAATAAAAATATAAAATTTAACACTGACTTGTAAAATTTATAATTTTTTTACACTTCTAAAACTCTGATATCAACATTGTAATCATAGTTAGTTAATTTACGCATTACAAACTAGTTGGTAGCGTACTGGGCTTTTACCCCTAGGACCCGGGTTCGATTCCCGGCCAGGGCTTGGCATTTTCATACGCTATAAATCATCCCATCGTCTGCATTAGCCCAAGTGTGCACAATAGTCGGACGTTAAACGTAAAATAAACAAATAAAAAAATGAAACAATTTTAGAAATTCGCTTCAATCACGCCAAATGAGTTCTGCTGTTGTTTTCTAAATTATGGCGGTTATAGCTTTTCAACAGTTAAATTTATAAAGTTTAAAATATAAATGAATTTTATATTTGTATGAGTTTTTTTTCAAAACCAATTTCGAGTAATTTTGAGCAGACATTTTAATCACTCATTAATTAATTACACTCTGTATAATCTTTTATTTTTTTTAAGACGAAAAATTACGCGTTACAATTTATGATTTAAATTGTAAGTTTACAATGATAGTCAGATTTTAAAAAATATAGTGATATAAAAAGTTAAATTGTAAATTTCGTGTGGCCGCCATTTTGTAACAGATTTTGCTGGATAACTAAACTTGTTCAAAAATTTCATAAAAATCAATTTTTAAATTAAAACAGACAAAATCTTAAAACTGCGAACGATATCATAATAACCAACACATAATTTCAGTGTTACAGTGCAATGGCATGATCGGTGCACATTTCACTGTAATTATGTTTGTATTTATAATTGCAAACAGTAAATCAGTCGTAAAGAAGATGCTGACAGTTGCCCATGTGCCTGTCGACTTATTATGCCATGAGGTCTCTGCATTAAAGTTGTCCAATTAGTCACCCAATTAGTGTATCTAAGAGGATGGTATTGACGCAGCTCCAAACTTTTACTCTAACTTAATGAACAGCCTCCGACTTCTTTACTTCCACAGTCGGACGTTTCGTTTTGTGGTGTTTTAAAATATTTGCTACAATACAGAAAATAAGGTGAAAATTACAAATGAAAACGGTAAGAAATAAATGGTTTCTTTTATAATTAAAGACTAAATAATACATATAAAGTTGGAAAACGTAAAATAGTATTGTCGCACAGCTAACATGATAAAAACGAATTTTGAAAAATGAAAAATGTTACAAATTTTTGAAAATCTAATTATACGACTGTAATCAGAAACTATAATGGCAGTCCACATCAGTCGCTACCAATGTTGTCCGTTTCCATCGTGAATACTGAATTGTGTGACTGTTAGCAGTCACTCAGCGCCACATCCCTCGACTCCACGCTGTTCTGTCTAAATGTGCCTTTATTTTTCTTGATTAACTCAACTTTATATTTTCAGTGTGTAATTCAAAAGTTAAACTTTTATTTTAAAATTTGTGGTTTAACTATGTACGAGGTGTGTTCAGAAAGTAACGAGAATTTCAATTTGTTGAAAAAATATTTATTTATTCTTCTACATTGATGTTGTCGCCTTCAAAATAGTCCCCATTGGAGATTATGCACTTGTGCCAGCGCTTCTTCCAATCCTCGAAACACTTCTCAAACTCGATCTTAGTTCTTTCAGCGATGCGCTTTTAATGTCATCTACGGCTGTAAATCGACGGCCCTTTAAGGTTCTCTTTATTTTTGGAAATAGAAAAAAGTCACACAGAGCCATGTCTGGCGAATATGGAGGCTGGGGCATCGTTACAGTACTGTTTTTGGTAAAAAATTCACGAACAAGCGATGAAGTGTGAGCTGGTGCATTATCGTGATGCAAAAGCCATGAATTGTTTTTCCACAGATCCGGGCGTTTTTTTCGGATTGCTTCACGCAAACGGCTTTGAACTTGTAAGTAGTACTCCTTATTGACCGTTTTACCTGGTGGCAGGAATTAATATCGAATTAATACCTGGTGGCCATTAATATCGAAGAACACAGTGAGCATAACCTTCACGTTCGACCGCACTTGTCGAGCCTTTTTCGGTCTTGGCGAGCCAGAATGCCTTCACTGGGATGATTGAGCCTTAGTTTCGACGTCATATCCGTAAACCCATGTTTCGTCACCTGTTATAATACGTTTCAGTAATTCTACATCGTCGTTCACTTCATTTAGTGACTCCTGAGCAACTTCCATTCGCCGCTATTTTTTTTCAAAATTCAACAATTTTGGAACGAATTTTGCTGCCACGCGTTTCATACACAAAACATTGGTAACAATGTCATGACATGATCCAATCGATATGCCAACATCATCAGCAACTTCTCTAATTGTGATCCGGCGATTGTTCATAACCATTTCTTTCACTATTTTCACGTTTTCATCGGTTGTTGATGTGCTGGGGCGTCCAGAGCGTTCGTCATCTTCAACGTCTTCACGGCCTTCTTGGAAACGCTTATACCAATCGTAAATTCTTGCTTTATTCATAGCAGACTCACCATAGGCCTTTGTTAACATTTCACACACTTTATTCCATTTTTACGCAAAATTTGATACAAATTCTTTGATCCATTTATTTAAACAAACGAAAATCGCCGAGCTCATAAAAATACGTCTAACCTTAGTGGTTGTCACAGACAAAGTCAACAATGAAAACAGCTGAAAGTTTTATCATAATTCAAGGGCATGTATACCAACGTAAAAAAAAAATGTTTGACAATCGGACTCTCCAAACCCGCGAAATTTAAAAATTCTCGTTACTTTCTGAACACACCTCGTAAAAGCCAAACATTGAGGTTTACAAAACAAAAACACAATTTTAATCCACTTTAGAGACTTCTTATTCACTACCGGTTCCAACCAACGTTTAAGATCACCGATAAGTTAGGCTGACATAAATTACATGTTGTATATATATATATATATATATATATATATATATATATATATATATATATATATATATATATATATATATATATATATGACTAAGCTAATTGGATTAGAGGCGAGGGGAGAAGGACTGCTTGCTCTAAAAGTCTAGAGTGGATTGAAACTGTTTTATTTTATAAACTACTACCAGTAGGCTATACGTGTGCTTTTCTACTCATTTTTTTAGAGAATGAAGATTACAGTCGATCAATGTGGAAGTTGACTTCAAAATTTCAATTCAATGTATGCAGTAAGTTTCGTGAAAATATCGCGTTTTAAAATAAGTCTGCCTTTTTTGGAGCCCTCAATTTTGTTTCGAGTAAGTACAGACATTTAACAATATAGGCCTAAAACAACTAACAATTGTGTTCAACGAATATAAAGGGTTTTAAATGAAAATTTCCAAGCTGTGACCAAGTGAAAAGCTCACACAATTAACGGCCTTGTAATGTAACAGACAAACAAAGCAGACGTTTTAAATGCGCGCCATTTTGTTGCAAATAGGTGTGTGACAGTGTGACGTTGCTAAAACCTTGCCACAGATCAATATAACAAAGAAAAATTGTATAATTTCCGTCACCAAACCAAAAATATAAATAATGTATCACGTCTTTCTCTAGTCCTCATTTTTGTTATTAATTAATTAATGCTATTCTTCAGTCATGACTATTTTATTAATTGTAACATTTTCATCGTTAATTACATTTTTTCGTTTTAATTTTTTTTTCTAATAGTGGTCTTTCTCGTTAATTTTTTTCTTATTCGTTGTTCATCATTTAAAACATATTTTTTAATATAATTTTATTGCCCATTTTATTTATAAATTGAATTTTTAACATAACCTCAATTGAAACGATATTTGAAGCAACAGCTGTTGTGCGAAATCAGCTGTTTAGAAGTCACAATTGTATTTTTATATATACAATAGCACGCAACGCGCTAAATATACTGTTATATGCAATATGGCACTGGTACGCATAGCGCAAAATCCAACATCACAACCAGCTATAAAGCATGACGTACATGTTAAAAGTTTCATCGAAATGCGTTCAGCCGGAAAAATATTACAAAATATCCGGGCTTTTCATTTTCTAGAAACAAGTGTATTTAGCCACATAAAAATGATTTTTTTTTAAACTCAGCCATATTGCACAACAAAACGCAGTATCATAATTGGAGAAACCATTTCAAAATGTCTATTTTTTAGACCTTGAAATACAGAGTGATTATAGTTTTTGTACACAGTACTCAACTACAGGGTATTTTGTAACGTTAGCTATCATGTGCTATTACTGAACAACCAGCTCTGGGATAAGGAAATTTAATAAATAAAAAACACACAATTTATTTACCAATACTTTTATTGCCTCCATTAATCTTTTCAATCAAATTCCTGAATCCGCCGTTCAAGATATTATCAGTCCGTTTTAGTTTGAGCATTGCTAAATACCTTTAGTTAATCTTTCTACAAGATACAAAACGTTCAACTTTGCCTTGCCTTTCTAAAACATGTATTGTCTAATATAATGCAACTTGCTGTGTGAGAACCGTACCGTAATGTGAACCTGAACCTATGTAACACAAAAACAAATTACCGACTTACACTTAACAAACATTAAAAAACAAAAACAAAAATGAAGTACCACAGTCCGGGATGACATTTTATTCAAATTGTTATACCATATCCATTGGTACACAATATTACTGCCGGAGTTTCAATTTAATTTCTGCAATATCTTCCTGAATTTGCCAGTGTGATTTTAATATTATGTGAATACTTTTATAAATATATGACACGCAGTAAATATTGCAATTATGACAACATTCTTATATCCAATATAATATTATTCAATAATAAAATTATTTCTTAGCAAGCAATGTTATTATATAGTAATAAAAATATTTTCAACGTTTACTATGGTAATTTATATACAATGCAAAAATTTGTGTGTGCATTTTATTGTATCATTCTTTCCACCGTTATTAAATTCAACCTTATTAATTAATATGTTCCTATAATACATAGGCTACTCACTCATCAAAGTGTATTACCATAGTTTCCCGTATATACGTTTACACGCTTTTAAATAATTTCTTATCAGAGTTATGACAAAAATACTATTTAATTGTATTTAAAATATACAATTCTCGTGTATTCAATGTGTACACTAAGTGTAACGGTATAGCACTTCATTAGGGTTTTTTTACGTACACTGCTACATTAAAATCAAACGATAAATATCTACTGACACATATACAATCTATTCATAATTTGTCAACACAAATGTCTACCACAATACTGGGAGAACTATCCGACTAGTGGTGATACCTGGTTACTGGACTGAGAACTAAACGGTAGATTAACATCGACATGCTGGGCACAACCTATTTGTCTACACACTGATAAAGGAAACCTAACTACATGTACGTTTAAACAATAACCTCTCCGTAAGAGAGGATCCCGCTTTAGCGGGGTGAAACGGTATCGAAATGTTTTGCCAAATGTTAAACAATAACCAAGACGTTAGCTGCTGAATAGGTTTCGCTTGGATACGAGACAGAGAGTCGAGAACGTTGATTGTTCTCTAAAATTTTGGCCGCACTTTTGTTACACGTACAACAGATATCCTATAAAGTACATACTAAGGTGAATACTTAAATATTTGTGTAATGATTTTATAATTTCTTTTTAGTATTACGACAAATTAAAATATCAATTTTAGTTTATTTTCTAACCTATATAACTAATTTACATATCTCAGAAGGCAATTAATTTAGCAATTAAAATATTTATACAAAATACTATTTTGTGCTTTCGAATATTATTCATTATCTCAACATTACTTAAAATATTTTAGCTAATACATATCTAAAGTAAGTCATAAAAACAATTCAAGGTAATGAAATTTCAAATCAAATTGGGACAACGCAGATGTAACCTTGAACTGTAGCCTATACATAAATGCACAATTTTCTAAAGCTAAATTATGCGATTCCTGCTGTCCGTTAAAAAAATATTTACTCTGCATTTAATCCCTAAAATGTGTTTATTTTTTAACACTCGAAAGTCTGTGACAACTTAACTGTCCATTAAACTACTTGCACTGTTTACAAACTAAGAAAACAACAAAAATTAAACAAGCACACGGAAACATATAACATCCCAATTACAAGCATATGCGCATGCATGCACACAAAATATATATGTAGTAAACAGTTTATAATTCACTTATTAGAAAAACGAACACAATTTACACATATTATTACTATATCATAGACTATATAGCTAACGTAAAGTGTTCTGCCATTTGTTATTCGCCCGCGAATTGAACATTTCGAAACAAAGTAACATTACATTTATCAATAACCAAGATGGCTGGTGCGTGATCATTATAATGACAGCGTACAATTAGACTGTAATTAAGCATTTTAAATATAGAACACTATATAGTTCAGAGTTTCTGTACAATAAAGCACGTCTATCAAATGTTTTCAATCTTGTAAATATCTAACAAGTTAAAGCTGTTTATTACCAATTGCATTTCCAAAATTTTTTAAACTTATCGATAACGTTATTTTAAATCAAACACATTGAGTGCGCTTCTTAAAAATAAAAAAAAACTATTGCAAATAACGAAGCTAAAACGTTAATGGATTTTATACACAGAGAAACAATTAAAAACTGAAACAAGTGCCTAGCACTTCGTCAAATTGTATGAAAAAATCCCGAACACACAGTCAACTAAAATAGGTGAACAGTTTGTATAAATATCTAATTAAGTTCTATATAAAATATTATCTATGGAAATATATATATATATATTTTGTTAATATATAAACACTTACAGACAAAGTATCCAGTACTTTATCCTAATAGAAGTAGGTCGAATCTACATAAATTGCAGTAAAAAATATGTACGATTACCATTCATTAGTAATTAGTAATAATATTGTTTACCTTCACCTTCTTCAGACAAATAAATCATAGATAGAAAACTTTCATCAGTTAAATATTATATATTACGCTTAACTAACATCGAAATTTAAAATAAATAAGAATATTCCACCAATTAAAATATCTACTAGAGTAACAATATTACACATTTAACAACATCAACAAGTATTACTTTTTCAAATTAACATGGCGTAGGCTAATACTACAAATGTTTGAATGAGCGTCGAAACAATAGCTTGCAGAACATATCCCTGCCCTCCTACGATACCAAGCACTTGTGAATGTTTGTACCGTGGTAACTGGGCACCTTCTAAAACCTTCCGTCACAATATCCTAGCTTCTTTTCTCTTGTAGAGTAGGGTATACAGCCAAACTACTTAGTAATTACCCTGTTAATAAAATTAGGCTCAGTTTCACCTTCAAAATGCTTCCTGGTGCTAGATTCATGCGGACTAGATCCCAGAATCTCCTGCAGTATCCTGCAGACACTAATTAAATCCAAACCACTAAGTGGGCCACCGGAGTCGCTTAAACTCCTGTATTGTTGGAAATGTAGGAGACGCTGCCGTCCTGGCACACCGGCGGTTGGCGACGGGTGGAGGAGTTGTTGTTTTGCACGTAGTAAGACGACTTCCTCATGCTCGCGGAGGACGAGTTAGCCATCGCCACCGCGTCGTAGTAGCGCAAAGTGCTGCAGCAGCGCCTGCTCTTCAGTATGGCGGCGAATCCTCGACGGTACTTGTTGTTGAAGAATGCGTACAAGATCGGATTGATGCAGGAGTTGGACGCGCCCAGCCACTGAGCTATCGGAGTAGCTACCATCAGTATATCTTCTTCCCAGACTTGGATGTCGCCGCCGAGCTTGATCCTGGCGAAAATCACGTACAGCGGCAGCCAGGACAGAACAAACAGGATCACCACGGCGACCAACATCTTCACCACTTTCACTTTAGATTTCTGCTGCATCCTCTCCATCTGGGCGTCCTTCGTGTCACTGGGAATGTGGCGTTTGCACACTTTTATCCATATTAAAATGTAGCATAAAGATATCAGAATCATCGGTAGGATGTAGCAAAATAATAAGTTGGCGACGAGGAAGTATAGAGAGCCGTCTAAATATTCTGGCCAAACCTCGATACAGAGCTGGATGTCGGGAGCGTCGCTGAAGATGACGACCAAGTCGAAGAACAGAGCCCACGGGATGGTGGTTGTGACGGCGATCACCCAGATGACCAGTATCATGATCCTTGCTCGACGGGTTGTTATCTGGCATTTCAGAGGCCACCAAATAGCCAAGAATCTGCACACAACATAAATAAACATAATCAGCTTTCAGACAGTAATAGTTAAACAAGTAAGATTGAATTAGAACATTTTCCATGTAAATGCAATATTTTAATAAATTATTAGAAGTGTTATGAAACATTACACTTTAATGTACACGTGTTGGATATAGGAAGGGGTACGAGGTGGAGCTAGACAATTATAAATAGGACGATCCATAATATTGGAGACCAGTATAGATATAGTTTTTGAAGATGGAGGTTCTCCGAAACGCTTCAACGAAAGTAGAATTGACGAAACTAGGGAAGGCAGATTATTATACTGAAACTTAACAACCTATCAGCTGTTCAATAATATCAGCTGGTCGCTACAAATAAATACAAAACAAATGACTTTTTAATATTACAAAATTGTCAAAATTAAATTAACGATCCATTTCATACATTGAAATCGGTCAAACTTCTTTGTAGTTTACGTAGTTTAGTGGTTATCACGTGCGCCTTACACGCGCAACCTTTCCGGTTCGACCACGCAGGGGGGTGTAGAATAGCTGCACCTATTGAGAGGATTTAGACGTCCCTCGCGGTACCCGAGTCTAACACACACGTACACTTACAACAATACACTTACGACTTTAACACCTTACACTCACACTTATATTTAGGGAGGCGATAATAGCCTCAATGTGCTTTTCGCCTTAAAAAAAATCTCCGGTTCGATCCCGGGCAGAAACACATTAAATTTTGTTATAATTAATTTAATGTGAGACTTTCGATGCTCAAAATATACTATTATATATCGATATAAATTTTTGCACTCTCATCACGCAAAATCCATCATCACAGCCAGCCATACATGTTAAAAAAAATTCGGCTTTCTTCGGTTTTTTAAAGATTTAATCTCAAACTTAAAATTTCTTTCATTTAAACTTTACTACGCTAGAGCTAAGTTATGAATCTTCTCACGGAGTCAGGCAATTAAATAATCGGACTGGTGCTACAAAATATTCAAAGTTTATTCCTTTCAATGTACTCTCCTTACCTCTTGCCTCCTTGCTCCTTACTCCCTTATCTCTTGCCTCCTTGCCTCTTGTCTCCTTGTCTCTTGCCTCCTTGCCTGCTTGCTCCTTGCCTCCTTATCTCTTGCCTCCTTGCTCCTTGCCTCCTTATCTCTTGCCTCCTTGTTCCTTGCCTCCTTACCTCTTGCTCCTTGCCTCCTTGCTCCTTGCCATTATCTCTTGCCTCCTTGCTCCTTGCCTCCTTATCTCTTGCCTCCTTGCCTCTTGTCTCCTTGTCTCTTGCCTCCTTGCCTGCTTGCTCCTTGCCTCCTTATCTCTTGCCTCCTTGCCTCTTGTCTCCTTGTCTCTTGCCTCCTTGCCGGCTTGCTCCTTGCCTGCTTGCTCCCTGCCTCCTTATTTCTTTCCTCCTTGCTCCTTGCCTCCTTATCTCTTGCCTCCTTGCTCCTTGCCTCCTTACCTCTTGCTCCTTGCCCCCTTATCTCTTGCCTCCTTGCCTCCTTGCCTGCTTGCCTCCTTATCTCTTGCCTCCTTGCTCCTTGCCTCCTTATCTCTTGCCTCCTTACCTCTTGCTCCTTGCCTCCTTGCTCCCTTATCTCTTGCCTCCTTGCCTCATGCCTCCTTGCCGCCTTGCTCCTTGCCTCCTTATCTCTTGCCTCCTTGCCTCCTGACCGCCTTGCCCCCTTACCTCTTGCCTCCTTGCAATCCTTACAGCTCTCGCTGTTTGCCGGTATCAGCACCTGTTCGGTTATTTAATTGCCAAATATATATATATATATATATATATATATATATATATATATTTGCCAAAAAACCAATCATCCTCCTCCAAAAATGATAAGATTTTGAGAAATCAAGCCCGTTTTGATACCGAACGGGATATTTGGGCAAATAATAAAATTGGTAAGTTTATGTTGTTTCGCGTCATTTATTTTGGACTAAACAATATTTATAGATTTAATTGATTCTTTTAATAACGTTACTTTTAAACTTAGAATACAGGTAATACAATTGATTTACACTGCCGAATTGAGAAAATAGAATTAGCTTGAATTACAGCCTGTTCTTAGGTAGGCTTTCTTGTTACGTGTGGAGGGAAGCGAAAGTCCCGAGGGTTGAGGGGGTTAGGGGCGTCGGGAGTTAACGTCTGTAAAAGCTTCAAAGTGTTCCAGTAAGTGTGAAAGTGGAGATAAGGTGCATGCAGCATTCCTAACTTAACACTTCAGTAAGTAAGGTCTGACCTCCCCCTCCCCGAAGACGCCCACAGTACAGTGACAATATATTGTTCCACACTTTTCACTGAACATTTCCCCCGAAATATCTCAAACGATTCGTTTATTATTACAATAGTACTTCTGAAAAATACATTTTAAAGGTTTTGATTTAAATTAAAACAAAAATCCATTTGAAAATTTAAGAACTGAGACCTTGAGATGAACGCCGATTTTGACTTATAAATCATTTTTTATTGGTGTGTGTGTGTTTGTTTGTGTGTGTGTGTGTGTGCAGTTGTGTGTGTGTGTCTGTGTGTGTGTGTGTTTGTGTGTGTGTGTGTGCAGTTGTGTGTGTGTGTGTGTGTGTGTGTGTGTGTGTGTGTGTGTGTGTGTGTGTGTGTGTGTGTGTGTGTGTGTGTGTGTGTGTGTGTGTGTGTGTGTGTGTGTGTGTGTGTGTGTGTGTGTGTGTGTGTGTGTGTGTGTGTGTGTTCTTATTTATTGTAAGAAATAAATAAGTTCTTACAATTTATTCAATTTGGTAATCGATTCCTCACCAAGCAAAAACCGTTTAACAATTCCAAAATAGCGGCCATTTAAAGTCTTATAAAAATGTACAACTTTTTTTATCTTCCATACATTATTAAAAAAACAAAAACCAAATTTCACCTTTATAAGAAGTGTTAAAATCAATATACTGTAATTTACTATTTACAACTTTCAAAATCCGCTGAAAAGAAGTTCGATTCTGATCAGGGTTTATTTTCCGTATAGATCTACCTAATGTAAATTTTTAAAGTTTAAAAAGCTAATTTATGCAGATTTTAAACCTGATTATGGTGGCGAGACCAGATTTTCGAAAAATGTTAATTTTAAATAAAATAACGTTAGAAATCTGCTTCCATCACGTCAGCGAGACAGGTGCGTGCACGATTAGATTTAGAAACAACGGCGACGAATCACTAGTGCAGTTTCTTGATAAAATGAATTGTGTTGTATTGAATGTGTGCTAAGGTTGGTTGTCCAAGTTGACCTTGAATCCATCCTGCTCTTGGTCCTGCCCCCGCTGGTAGATTAATAACCCTTGTCACCTATTACGTTATATCCTAAAGGTGAAGTTCTCAAAACCTAATTTGGTGAGTTAAAGATGTCTCAAATCCTTGTAGAAGATTCTTACGCCACTATTTTGCACTGGGCATTAAGAAATATAAGAAATGTAATGCCTTTTCTGCTTTTAAAATTGTTACATAAGACTAGAGTACTTACATCATTGTTGCTGCTTGTAAGGATATTCGCCATAATTTTTGTGTATAGAAAAAATACACTGTATTTCGTAATAGTGGATCAACATTAGTTTTCGAGTGGCTAAACTTAGCAACTAGAACTTAAGTCTAGTACCTATATTTCCATAGACTTAGCGACATTGCTAAATTGTTAAGTTTATTTTATGTTTTTGGCACTTAAAAACGTTAGTTGCTCCATTCTATCAAACAACCTGAATTGTTTCTATATATTTACACAAATGTTGCAAATGTCCAAATAAACAATATAATAACATTTGTCACTGTATAAATAAACACTTTTTTAAAATATTGGACATTCTAATACAAATTTTGTTACGAAAATATATTTGTGTAACATTTTTTTTTAAAGCCCTTCTCCCGAAACAAATGTAATCTTTGGCGAACATCGTATTTTAGGGAATCGAGTTCTTATCAGAAGTGATTCAGTTAATAAAAATAAAATATGTGTATCGCTTCACAGAAATATGCCAATAAAATATGTGTATCGCTTCACAGAAATATGCCAATAAAATATGTGTATCGCTTCACAGAAATATGCCAATAAAATATGTGTATCGCTTCACAGAAATATGTCAAT
Source organism: Callitettix versicolor (assembly GCA_022606455.1). Classification (NCBI taxonomy): domain Eukaryota; kingdom Metazoa; phylum Arthropoda; class Insecta; order Hemiptera; family Cercopidae; genus Callitettix; species Callitettix versicolor. The sequence goes on from CM040184.1 coordinate 87,341,058, forward strand.
AAATGTGTGTATCGCTTCACAGAAATATGTCAATAAAATATGTGTATCGCTTCACAGAAATATGCCAATAAAATATGTGTATCGCTTCACAGAAATATGCCAATAAAATATGTGTATCGCTTCACAAAAATATGTCAATAAATGTGTGTATCGCTTCACAGAAATATGTCAATAAAATATGTGTATCGCTTCACAGAAATATGCCAATAAAATATGTGTATCGCTTCACAGAAATATGCAAATAAAATATGTGTATCGCTTCACAAAAATATGCAAATAAAATATGTGTATCGCTTCACAGAAATATGTCAATAAATGTGTGTATCGCTTCACAGAAATATGCCAATAAAATATGTGTATCGCTTCACAGAAATATGCAAATAAAATATGTGTATCGCTTCACAAAAATATGTCAATAAATGTGTGTATCGCTTCACAGAAATATGCAAATAAAATATGTGTATCGCTTCACAGAAATATGTCAAAATATGTGTATCGCTTCACAAAAATATGTCAATAAAATATGTGTATCGCTTCACAGAAATATGCCAATAAAATATGTGTATCGCTTCACAGAAATATGTCAAAATATGTGTATCGCTTCACAAAAATATGTCAATAAAATATGTGTATCGCTTCACAGAAATATGCCAATAAAATATGTGTATCGCTTCACAGAAATATGTCAATAAAATATGTGTATCGCTTCACAGAAATATGCCAATAAAATATGTGTATCGCTTCACAGAAATATGTCAAAATATGTGTATCGCTTCACAAAAATATGTCAATAAAATATGTGTATCGCTTCACAGAAATATGCAAATAAAATATGTGTATCGCTTCACAGAAATATGTCAAAATATGTGTATCGCTTCACAAAAATATGTCAATAAAATATGTGTATCGCTTCACAGAAATATGCCAATAAAATATGTGTATCGCTTCACAGAAATATGCCAATAAAATATGTGTATCGCTTCACAAAAATATGCAAATAAAATATGTGTATCGCTTCACAGAAATATGTCAAAATATGTGTATCGCTTCACAAAAATATGCCAATAAAATATGTGTATCGCTTCACAGAAATATGTCAATAAAATATGTGTATCGCTTCACAAAAATATGTCAATAAAATATGTGTATCGCTTCACAGAAATATGCCAATAAAATATGTGTATCGCTTCACAGAAATATGTCAAAATATGTGTATCGCTTCACAAAAATATGTCAAAAAAATATGTGTATCGCTTCACAGAAATATGCCAATAAAATATGTGTATCGCTTCATAGAAATATGTCAATAAAATATGTGTATCGCTTCACAGAAATATGCCAATAAAATATGTGTATCGCTTCACAGAAATATGCCAATAAAATATGTGTATCGCTTCACAGAAATATGCAAATAAAATATGTGTATCGCTTCACAGAAATATGTCAAAATATGTGTATCGCTTCACAAAAATATGCCAATAAAATATGTGTATCGCTTCACAGAAATATGTCAATAAAATATGTGTATCGCTTCACAAAAATATGCCAATAAATATGTGTATCGCTTCACAAAAATATGCCAATAAAATATGTGTATCGCTTCACAGAAATATGCAAATAAAATATGTGTATCGCTTCACAGAAATATGACAATAAAATATGTGTATCGCTTCACAGAAATATGTCAATAAAATATGTATATCGCTTCACAGAAATATGCAAATAAAATATGTGTATCGCTTCACAGAAATATGACAATAAAATATGTGTATCGCTTCACAGAAATATGTCAATAAAATATGTGTATCGCTTCACAGAAATATGTCAATAAAATATGTGTATCGCTTCACAAAAATATGCCAATAAATATGTGTATCGCTTCACAAAAATATGCCAATAAAATATGTGTATCGCTTCACAGAAATATGCAAATAAAATATGTGTATCGCTTCACAGAAATATGACAATAAAATATGTGTATCGCTTCAAAGAAATATGTCAATAAAATATGTGTATCGCTTCACAGAAATATGTCAATAAAATATGTGTATCGCTTCACAGAAATATGCAAATAAAATATGTGTATCGCTTCACAGAAATATGACAATAAAATATGTGTATCGCTTCACAGAAATATGTCAATAAAATATGTGTATCGCTTCACAGAAATATGTCAATAAAATATGCTTATCGCTTAACAGAGATATTTCTTATGTGTAACTTATGTGTATCGCTTCACAAAACTCCTAATAAAAATTGACAAAAACTGAAAACCGTTTTTGCTCAAATTTTGTTAGTTTAATAGTGTATAGAGATTCACAACTCCAGTCAGCAGAGATCCCCGCAGGGGGGTGCAGACTAGCTGCACCTATTGAGAGGATTTAGACGTCCCTCGCGGTACCCGAGTCTAACATACACTTACACTTACAACACTACACTTACGATTTTAACACTTTACTCTCACACTTACATTTAGGGAGGCGATAATAGCCTCAATGTTCTTTTCACCTTAAAATAATAATAAAAAAAAACCAGTCAGCAGATAGAAATTTACTGTTCAAGAATAAAATGCTCTTTGATTAAAATTTTGATACACTAAATTATAAATTTTCGAACGTGACCGAAATTCTATCAAAATCAGTTGACGCAATTTTGATAAATTAGGTTATTTTACGATATTTAGCCTATAGCTACAGAATTATAGACTTAGACAAATCTAAGCCTATAACTTAGACAAAACAAACATGTGAGTTGTTTTGCGCTAAATATTATCACAAATTTGGTTTTTGTTTTCCTGTAAGGAAGTGAGTTCAGGGTTGCTCTACTCGTGTTTTGTAAACAATCCAGACCGAGCCGTGGGCTTTGCTTGTGTTTGGAGCCAGCAGCCTTCTTTCACCGAGAGAGGCGTGTTAGACAGACCAGACGTATTGGTGTGTCCGATCTTCAAGGACGACCTTCGTCAACTAATAATGGACGTCGGAACCAATATGAGGTCGAGTGAGGCAGGACTTGTGACGTCATAAAGGGTAATCCTTGATTCGCTTTGCAAATTTGTATAATAGTTTGAACGACTAAGGTCACTATCGAACCTGTATTGCTTTGTAAGAAGCTGTTACATAATAGATACTTCCGACAAACGCAAGTACTGCACTAACTTTTTCACAAATGAGTAATCACGTAGGAATATACGTATTTTACAAAACATTCCAGTGAATTTTAACAGATTTTTCAAAAACTCAAGGTGATTTTGCAGTTTATCTTGAAGTTTTATTTGATGGCAGTGTGTCACTTTCCATTAACGCTATACAAAAGAACAAATAGTATTTGGAAAGGTCAACGACTGTGAGAAAAAGCCATTTTAAAGTTTTGGTGGATATAAACTATTTTATAAACTATTATATAAACTATTTTATTCTGAGTAAAAAAAGTACTTGTTTTCCGCCCTTCTGTGCGTCTGTGCATGTCGTTGGAGAGTAGTAAAATTTACCAGTTTCTATGAAATTTGGCAGCAATTATGGATCAAGTTCTTATTTAAGGTGAATGTAAAGAAGAAGAAGGAGGAGGAAGAGGACGACGAGAAACAGCGAAGATGACTACGATGGAGAAGACGTAGGTTGAGAAGAAGTAGAAAAAGAAGTTGAAGACAAAGGAGACGAAGTAGACGAAGAAAAAGATGATAAAGGACAAGAAGTACAAGAAGTAGAAAAAGAAAAAGCGAAAAAAGAGGAAAAGAAGAGAAAACAAAGGAAGAGAAGAAGTAAAAAAATAATTTGAAGGCAAAGGAGACGAAGAAGAAGAAAGAGAAGAAAAAGATGACAAAGTAGGAGGAGAAAATGAAGAAAAAGGAAAAAAGAAGAAGACAAATATTGTTTCTATTTTTGTTTGTAAATCGTAACAATAATTTATTACTTGTTTTACTTTTATTTGAGGTATGACTACTATTTTTGTATGATTAAAATTTGAACAGAACTTGTTGTGCCGGTTTTGAAAAATCGGACTGTTTGATTTATATATGAATCTATTTTTAGGCAATGTTTCACTCACTTATATATACTCAATACTTTATTCAGCGTGAGAGGGGAATGACAAGTTCTGAGTTAACGTTTCAAAATGGCGGTAATAATAATATTTTGTAACAGTCTGCCGCGGACATTATAACACGACGATTTGATTGCATAAAAAGCATTTTACGATCAATGGATATGAAATAAAACACAATAGTTGCAGCTGTAGAGGCAGTGCATGTCAAACTGGCTGCCATGTTGAAACTCTCAAGTTACGTCAATCGTAATGAAACGAGTATAATTATACCTTTTGTGACAAACTAACCGGATAGCGCCTTTGTTGGTTACAGACTATATCCAGGTCAAATAAGGTTTAATGTTTTGTGTTTTTTGGGGTGAATACAAACACATTATTTTTGGAGTAGATTAAAAGTGAAACTTAACCAAATATCTTATTCAGTGATATTTTAAAAATAAAATTTCGCTAATTAGAATTAACTTTGTCCGCTCGCTACATTTGGCGAGAGTAAACCTAATGTTAAAATCAAGTAGAAACAGCTGTTCGTGATGGAAACATTATCAATATTTGTACGGTTAAATGGCGGATACTAAAATATCAAACTGTTGTGAAAATTTAAAAAAAAAAACTGCTACTCTCAATAATGTTTTTGGTGATTTTAATGAATGGATAAAAAACATTGTTGAACGTTTTGTAAATTTACCGAATTGCTTTTATCTCGGGACAATTTTTTAAATTAAAATTAAAAAAATGGTAAAATGGACTCTAACAATGAATTCTTACAAGCGCCCAGGCAACGCTAACAGTGACATCTCCGGTGATACTGAAAAAACTGAAAAAATTGTCTTAATTTCACAAAATTCAAAATCATATTTTGCTCGAAAACGGTTCTCAAGAAATTAAAATAAAAATAAAAATAAACTCCATTCACCACCGAATTACGTTTTTATGGTTTTATCCTGAAATTGTATTTTCTCGAATTGATTTGTGACTAAAAATATTTCAACTTGTTTTGAAACCAAAAACCCTTATCTTGAAACTATGTTTTTTATATTTTTGCAATATTGTAATATTATTGTTTTAAAATTCTTAAAAAAATTAACTCAAAATAGGTTTAAAAAAATTAATTTTTGCTTAGTACAGTCCTTGTATACCCAACAAGACGAGGGATATCGCTGAGTAGTCTAAAAAATTTGGTTAGATCGATTGAAAAATGTAGATTCTTTAGATTTTGGCCTAATTTTGGTCATATCCTATAAAGAAACACGAACTTTTTCATTTAAAATTAGTTCAATGACCTGTTTTGAATCTACAAATTGTCCAATATGTAAGACAAATATGTTGAACTAATTGAGGTAAATTAACGAAATTGTATTGCTTTTGTTATCGGTAGTTTCCAAACATTACAATTAAAGGGAAGTTCGTGCGATGTTTTGGCAGAATTTTAGATTTCCTGCGGATGATTTTTTGTAAATAATTGTGTGATTGTTGTTGTGCGTGCGTTTAGGTAAGAATTCAATATTTTAAAGCAGGACCCAATATATCACTTAACACAGTCCCTCGCGGTACCCGAGTCTAACACACACTTACACTTACAACACTACAATTACGACTTTAACACTTTACACTCACACTTACATTTAGGGAGGCGATAATAGCTCAATGTGCTTTTCGCCTTAAAATAACAAAAAAATAAAATATTATACAGAGTGTTAAAGTGGTCTGCGCAAAACCACTCGAAATCGGTTTTGAAAAAAAACTCATACAATATAAAATTCATTTATATTTTAAACGTTATAAATTTAAAAACTGTTGAAAAGCTATAACCGCCATAATTTAGAAAACAACAGCAGAACTCATTTGGCGTGATTGAAGCGAAATTATAAGATTATTTTATTTTTTATTTATTTATTTTTTGGTGTTTAATGTCCGACTATTGTGCACACTTGGGCTAATGCAGACGATTGGATGATTTATAGTGTATGAAAATGCCAAGCCCTCGCCGGGATTCGAACCCGGGTCCTCGGGGTGAAAGCCCAGTACGCTATCTCATATAGGCCGTACTCAAGAATGTTTTAAATTTAAGCTCTTTTGAAAATATGATTTCACCATCGTGTTTAGGATTACAGTCTGTATTTAATGGCGTTTTAAATTTTAAATTAATTTGAAAGTGCAAAGGGATACTGTTCATTACGATAGTTTTTAAACCGGATTAAAAAAGAGAAAGATAAAACGTCATAGTAATTTTAAGATTTAAAATTACCACCATTTTGAAACTGTTAAAATTATTTTGTTGTGTAACAAACTTAACCAAAACGAAAACGAATTTTGTGCCAAGTTTGAAACAAATCGGACCAGAATTGCACAAGTGAAAGTACAAACACACTTAGCCTATATGTATTTTATTTAGGCCTATTTATTTATTCCAAAGTGTTTACAGAGTACAATTCATTGTAATACCACAGTAAACCCTACAGACATATAAATATATCTGTGTGTGGAAAGGAACTCTTAGCAGAGTAAATGTGAAAAGACTTATAATTATATAGAAGAATAGCCATTCTTAATCCAAGGTAAAATTACGAATATAAAATGTTAACATCATTAAATTTGTTGTCAAAGCAAGAAGACATCTCACTTAAAACTAACACAACTTTGGTGTTAGAAAAAATAAATTTCATGACAAAAGTAACACATTAAGTGTTTACAAAAGATCACCAAAAAAAAAAAATGTTTCTTATAAGTTTGTAATTACACTATAGATTTAGTACAGTATATTAGTAAAGTACGTATAAAATAACTTAAAGACTCAACAAAAAGTAAAGTCAGAATATGAGCTAATTTCAAGGTCACTGTTACCATGATGGCAATGCCAATAGCTCATTTTCAGATAAAAACATTCTGAACAAGTGCACGAGGACATACGATTTTCCATCTTTCTAAGGCGTACAAAACAAACCATAGTAAGGCGCCATTTGATGACCATTGAAAGATAAGTCAAATTAGATAAATGGAGTAAGCAATCAATGACCTACTGACAAGTCAGCTGACCAGTCTGCCTTGAAGGACTTACCTTGCTTATACGACATATTGTTCATTTCTTTGGCATATTTCCGCACTCTAAAATTGCGCATTGATTTCACCTTTGTATTCGGCCTATATTCTCGAGCGATCAACTGGTTTAAGATTTAAAATCCATTATGAACCAGTTCCCATTGTAAGACGGCCTACTAACCGAAGTGGGGCTTCCATAATAAGTAAAAGGTCATGCCGTTGGTTGTCCGTGTCTATAAATAGATACACGAAGTGAGATAATAAAAGAAATAGGTTTCCTAGCAATTAAAACAGGTTTTTGATACACATTCAAGATAGTTATGTTATAGAATCTGGTTGTCGTACAGTACCTAGAGTCGATGCTGGGAAATTTTGAAATAATTGTTTTTATAGCATTTCATATAGATTTTTTTCACGTGTGTTGTATTCACACGTTCGACATTTTAGTCCGATTCGATTCAAATTTGGCACGAAAATCTATTTCAGTAATAACTTTGACAACTTTGTTATCCAGGAAAAGCAGTTCAACAGTTCGGTGACAGTTTCAATTCTTTAAAAAAACAACATTTTTACCTTACCTTGGTGATCTGATTTCACCCACATGATCAGCGTTAAAGTCTCCACAAACTGACGTACCTTACCTTGGTGGTCTGATTTCACCGACATGATCAGCATTAAAGTCTCCACAAACTGACTTTTTAAATTCTCAAAATCCATGGGGAATACAAAAATAAAGCTGATGGCGGTCAGGGGTCATTTTTTAATATTATCTAAAAATTTAGTATAGTATATAATATGCAGATTTTAAACGTAATTACGACGGAAAAATATTCTTTATACATTCGCTTCCATCACGTCTGTAAAAAAGTGCCCGAACATTCTTGTCTTATGTAAGTCTTTTGTATAGACTCTATTAATACGTCTCGATGTGTTTTTTAACATTTTCTTGACCAATTTATTCAAGCATAGTGGTCACAGGCCAGTGTAAGTTACCTTAGCTTTCACTAAATAGTTTGTTATGCGACAAGACCTCCGAGATAAAGGAAAAGTCCTTGTTGGGAAAATAATGAATGTCACATGCAAGGATTCAGTTACGGAAACGCAGTCAACACATTTCCGTAACGCCCAAACGCTAAGTCGGAAGTTGTACGTGTATTTTTTGTTAGTTTAACGTCCTTACTTTTTGTT
>CM040184.1:87354322-87386822 GCA_022606455.1 Callitettix versicolor
TCAGTGTGGAGGGGATAACAACGATCACCTATTGCACTGTAGCTCACTGTCTCTATCTGATTACTGTACACCTTACTTGTAATGTAAAGCACAGCTCCTTTGCGGTGAAGTGTTCCAGTGTTAAAAATCACAGTGATAATCGTTTACAGTTATCTAGTACGGGCTAACAGTTATTTCCAATGGAACATTTTAAAACTGTTAATAGGATTGGATAACCAAATTGTACAAGCTATTGTCAAATTCAATGCCATCATGTTTTATGGCTGGCTGTGATGTTGGATTGTGCGTGATGCGAGGCACACATTTTTGTCGATATATAACAGTGTATTTTGCGCGTCGTGAGTCTCGTATTAAATTAATTATAATTAAAATTTCCTGTGTTTCCGCCCGGGATCAAACCGAGGACCACGCGCGCACGTGATAACCACACACTACGGAAACTGCGAAGAAGTTCGACCGATGTAAATATATGAAATGAATCGTTTATTTAATTTTAATAAATATGTTACAGTAAAAAATCATATGTTTTATATTAATTATTAACGATCAGCTGATAGGCTGTAATAAGTTTCAGGCCATGTTGTTAAAAACTAGCTGTTGTGTTTTTGAAAGAAAAATATCTTGATTAAAATAAAAAAGGAAGAGAAAACGTAAGACGTGATTTTTATTTTTGGTTTAATAACAGAAATTGTTTGCTTGTGCTAAGCTTTAATGGAATTTTACCAAAATTGCTAAAGTGAGAGTTAGCTATAAGCAGTGATCTGGAGGTCAGGGTTTGTGCTCATTTCAAGATCTAAGTCTGAGATCTAAGTTAATGGTGGCTGTTCCAATAGCTCATTTTTCATTGGAAATATATTAATAAAACTTCTTGCGCACCGACAGTGTATGAAACACTGTTTTAGAACGTAACAAAACGGTGGTTAAGAGAGAAAGCTCTGTCATCTATATATACCCATACCTTACCTTACAGATGTATTCTTGTGTTTACTTATTTTACCAAGTAATCTAGATGCAATTGGTTTCGTTCCGTTTAGTTGGTAACATTGCAAAAGTAATAGAGCTTTTATTGTTATTAACCTATTACCGTGGAAACGATAACTGCTACTAGTTGGTAATATAACTATTTGTCCTATTAATATTTGTGATTTACGCAGGATACCAACCTTTACGCCAATCACAACTTTTAAAGAATACGGAGAACCTATTAATTTAAAATTAATTTAACGATGACTATTTATTTGTTGTAGGTAATATTTGCAGTAGTTTTGGCTGTGGCCTCTGCAGTTCCACATCACGTGACTCCAGTGGTCGCTGTACCAGTCGCATCTAGTCATGCTGTAGTGAAGACAGCAGTCGTTCATCCTGCGCCAGTGGTTCCAGTGGTGCCAGTAGTAAGAGCCGCTCCCGTGGTGCCAATAGTGAGGGCCGCTCCCGTGGTGCCAATAGTGAGAGCCGCTCCCGTGGTGCCAATCGTAAAAGCTGCTCCAGTTGTCCCAATAGTTCCTGTAGTGAAGACTGCCCCTGTGGTACACCCAGTTCCTGTAGTCAGGCACAGAGTTGTCCCAGTGGTACACCCTGTTCCAGCTGTCCCAGTGGTACACCATGCGCCCGTTGTCGCAGTCCATCATTAGAACTTCATTCTCCAAATCATTATTTATGTGCAAATATATTTATTAAAAATTAATTGAAAACAATGTTATTAGTTTTATTTAAAAAAAATCTTTTACAGAGGTTGCTTTAAGAAGTGCGATTATTCTGCTTCTATAATGGACGTGGAAAAATGGATTTTGAGATTTTGGTGTAGGTCTTCAGAGTGAAAAATTGGTTTTTACTTGAATGTCAGGTCGTGTGCGTGCGTGCGTGCGTGCGTGCGCGCGCGCGCGCGCGCGTGTGTGTGTGTGTGTGTGTGTGTGTGTGTGTGTGTGTGTGTGTGTGTGTGTGTGTGTGTGTGTGTGTGTGTGTGTGTGTGTGTGTGTGTGTGTGTGTGTGTGTGTGTGTGTGTGTGTGTGTGTGTGTGTGTGTGTGTGTGTGTGTGTGTATGCGCGCGCGTGTGTGTGCGTGTACATATTTATAGGCTTAACGGATAGTAATACTTCGATGAAATTTGGAAAAGAGTTGTAATTTACCTTTATCTGGAAGACGTTCTTAAAAGTTTTTCAAAACATAATTCCTAAGCATTTCATCACTGTTAAACTTTGAAAAATTAAGTCATCAAACAAATTCTTTTTATATTCTTCTTCTTTTCTGCTAGGATTATTATCATCATGTTCAGTATAATGATCTGCCTTCCCTAACTTGGTCAATTCTACTTTCGTTGACGCGTTTCGGAGAGCCTCCATCTTCAAAAACTATATCTATACTCCAGAGTATAGACAGATCATTATATTGAACATAGTCATCAGACAAATTTAATTATATTTTCTTGAAATTTAGTCGTTAAATACAGAACTACTTCGACTCCCTCAAAATCAATTACGATTATTAGGAATAAAATAATTACGAAACTCGGTAGCGTGCCTTTTATCGGTGCATCAGGTTATTTAGAACACAAATTTACGATTCTTATGTGAACTGGAAAAACAGAAGTACACACTGAACAAAGCTTGGGTTTGTTCTTGTCGATTTTATTTTGAAATCTTATAAACCGATTTTGAGCAGCTAGTTTCATTACCCACTCCCTTCGATATACGCACAATATAATTTTTGAGAGAATTATATGAGAAAGTTTGTGCAATGTTTTTGTACCATTATATTACACACGTTTATGTGAGCCGTTATGTTTTAATTGACAATATGCACGCAAAGTGTCCAAAGTAATGTTACACCGAAGAATTCATTTCAAGATAACATTGAGGTTATGTTATGCTTCAGTTACATTTTGATATATTATGTAACTTTAATATTATATAATTACAGTTTAATTTTATATAGGAAATAGGTGTAGCCGGCCGCGTGTTTCTGGGATCAGTCCGGTTCAGTTTAACACTGCATTCGGAAACATTGAAATGGAATCATAAAACTGAAAATTTGGAAATCGTAAATGGATCGAAAATCGGAAACATTGAAATGGAAACATTGATATGGAATCTTGAAATATTTAGCGTGTGTTACTTTTACGTCCAACAGATAGTGCTGTTTTTCAAAAAAAAAAAAAAAAAAAAAAAAAAAAAAAAAAAAAAAAATACATATATATCTGCCACAGTTGTGATATCTGTATAAGAGTAAATACATTAAAAACATGTTTGTATTCGAATGCATCGTTGTGTCGAAATTTCAAAGCAATCGTTAAGAATTTTGGGAAATGTTGAATAGCGATAAGCAGCTTTTTCGCTGACGTGATGGAAGCGAATTTTTGAAAGATGTTTTGTTATCTCATACATTTTGGAAAATAAAATTTTGAAGTTTTGGGAACATTAAAATCTTAATACTTTTATGGAATTTGAAAATAAAACAAATTTTTATAAACAGAAGCTTATCAGTATCAAAAATTAAATTTAAGCAAAATTGTAGTCCTAATATAAACAAATCTTGTTTTAAATTCCCTTCCATCACGACAGCTAAAGCTGTGCTGTTTCATTTTGTTGTCATAAAATGTATCCCTGTTTTAGCAAACTCTCAATCGGGAATTATCGGCCCACAAATCAAATACACCAAGGTTTCGATGTCAAAAATATCTAATATTTCAAATTTAACGTCGACCTATTTAAATCAAAATGTTAGTGAAAAGTGAAGATTTATTGACGCGTATCATCCCAACTCGAATGATATATCTTCTTTCCAGATCCCAACGTATTAACTGCCTCTGTGACACAGCACTTGTTGGAATGCCTCACATACTATAGGACATAAATGACGTCATGAATAAACCACGATGTTAGATCAGTGTTACAGGGTGATCACAAAGATGCGTCCAACATTACAACGGAAGATGTGTGATAATATTTAAACAAATATAACAACACGAAACTCTTTAACCATAAAAACGTATTAAAATTAATTTATTACAAAAAGAGTGCTGAAACTTAAAAAACAGTAATTTCAAAATCGGTTCGACAGATTTACCTTAAACTTGTGCTTTATATGGCGAATCATTAGCATAGTTGGTGTATTAAATTTAAACTAAGAAAAAATTACAGTTTAACAGAATCAGAGAAAACAATTTACGTGTTTTCCATTCCCTCCCGAACACTAAATTTGTTTTATTTAAATTTGCCGCCTTGACTTCATATTAAAAGTCAACGTCAAGTTATTTTCTGTAATTAAATTAAATTACATAAAACTAATTGCCAATAACGATGAAGAACAAATTTTAAAAAAATTGTAACAATAATAAGTTAAGAAAATTTTAAAGATTTAAAATGGCCGAGATTTTAGGACGGATGAACGCATATTGCCGAGAAACAAACTTCTGTACGGTACCGATGAATGTTTTCAATCAAATCGCCATAATTATCATGTTAAACTTTCAAATTGCACTGAAAATTGTATCCTGGCACCCGTCTCGGATGGATACTGCAATGATATAAAGAATTTTTAATTTTAAATACTTAAAAACGGTCGCCATTTTGAAATTGTTGAACAGATTTTGCTGGATAACACACTTGTGCAAGTTCTTACGAAAATTATTATTATTTTTGAATAAAATGGGACCAATATATAAAAGGATACAATATATAAAAGGATACAATATATAAGAGGATACAATATATAATTGATTTTAAGATTTTAAAACCCCTTTGAAAGTTAATCTAAGGGATGGGTTGACGCTCATTTCAAGAACTCAGATATGCGTCTCACCATCACGGCAGTTTGAATAGCTTATTTTTACTTTTTAATAACAATTCTCTAAACACGAATTGAAAACGTAATTATGTAAACCTAAAATTTGGTTTTTTATAGCTCTGAAGATCTGTTTTTGAGATATGTTTTGGTTTTTACTAATGGGTCGTGTTTGAGCAAAATTTGTTTAACCACATTTAGAGTTGAACACAATTTATAAAACATTTTTTGCTAAAAAGTTTCGCAGCCATCGTAGTAAGTTTTACACCCGGGAACTAAAAATGAGTGCCTAACCTGACCTCTAGATCAGTTTTTGAGGGGTTGTTAAAACGTGTGTGTGTGTGTGTGTGTGTGTGTGTGTGTGTGTGTGTGTGTGTGTGTGTGTGTGTGTGTGTGTGTGTGTGTGTGTGTGTGTGTGTGTGTGTGTGTGTGTGTGTGTGTGTGTGTGTGTGTGTGTGTGCGTGTGTGTGTGTGTGTGTGTGTGTGTGTGTGTGTGTGTGTGTGTGTGTGTGTGTGTGTGTGTGTGTGTGTGTGTGTGTGTGTGTTTTAGTACGCTAATGTAAGCAGTTTTGTCCCGATTAGATTCAAACTTAGCGTAAAAATACATTTTAGTAATGGCTTCAACAAGCTTGTTAAGCAGACAATTAGTTGAACAGTTAAACAATAACAGCCATTTGAAATCTTTAAAGAGTCGCACTCATTTAGTCTCACTTGTTTTTCTGAAAATCTATTTCCACCACAGTAACTGCATAAATTGGCATTTTGAATTTTTAATAATTGTTTAAAGAAATTTAATTTAATTTCAGGGTTTGTATTTTCTATGTAATACATAAGTTTAAAATGTTGATATATGAAAATTGTAAATCTGATTGATTGAAAGGTCAATATAAAAGAATTATTTTAGGAAATTCATCTGAGATTATTTTAAATAAATAATATTTCTAAGATATGGGTAAGCATGCTTTTCAAATTTCATAACAATGAGCAAATTTTCTGCTGTACACAAAAACTCTTGAAAAGACGGACAGACACCCCAAATGATACTAACATTCAAAATGAGGGAAAGACATCTAAATGATAATAACACTCAAAAAGGCGGACAGACGCCCAAATGATACTAACACTCAAAAAGACGGACAGACACCAAAATGATAAGAACACTCAAAAAGACGGACAGACATCCAAATGATACTAACACTAAAAAAGACGGACAGACACCCAAATGATAAGAACACTCAAAAAGACGGACAGACACCCGAATGATACTAACATTGAAAAAGACGGACAGGCACCCAAATGATACTAACATTCAGAATGAGGGAAAGACAGCCAAATGATAAGAACACTCATAAAGACGGACATACACCCAAATGATACTAACACTGAAAAAGACGGACAGACACCCGAATGATACTAACACTGAAAAGACGGACAGGCACCCAAATGATACTAACATTCAAAATGAGGGAAAGACATCCAAATGATAAGAACACTCATAAAGACGAACATACACCCAAATGATACTAACACTCAAAAAGACGGACAGACACCCAAATGATAAGAACACTCAAAAAGACGGACAGACGCCCGAATGATACTAACACTGAAAAAGACGGACAGGCACCCAAATGATACTAACATTCAAAATGAGGGAAAGACATCCAAATGATAAGAACACTCATAAAGACGGACATACACCCAAATGATACTAACACTCAAAAAGACGGACAGACACCCAAATGATAAGAACACTCAAAAAGACGGACAGACGCCCGAATGATACTAACACTGAAAAAAGACGGACAGGCACCCAAATGATACTAACATTCAAAATGAGGGAAAGACATCCAAATGATAAGAACACTCATAAAGACGGACATACACCCAAATGATACTAACACTCAAAAAGACGGACAGACACCCAAATGATAAGAACACTCAAAAAGACGGACAGACACCCGAATGATACTAACACTGAAAAAGACGGACAGGCACCCAAATGATACTAACATTCAAAATGAGGGAAAGACATCCAAATGATAAGAACACTCATAAAGACGGGCATACACCCAAATGATACTAACACTCAAAAAGACGGACATACACCCAAATGATAAGAACACTCAAAAAGACGGACAGACACCCGAATGATACTAACACTGAAAAAGACGGACAGGCACCCAAATGATACTAACATTCAAAATGAGGGAAAGACATCCAAATGATAAGAACACTCATAAAGACGAACATACACCCAAATGATACTAACACTCAAAAAGACGGACAGACACCCAAATGATAAGAACACTCAAAAAGACGGACAGACACCCGAATGATACTAACACTGAAAAAGACGGACAGGCACCCAAATGATACTAACATTCAAAATGAGGGAAAGACATCCAAATGATAAGAACACTCATAAAGACGGACATACACCCAAATGATACTAACACTGAAAAAGACTGACAGACACCCAAATGATACTAACATTCAAAATGACGGACAGACACCCAAATGATACTAACACTGAAAAAAAAACGGATAGACACCCAAATGATACTAACACTGAAAAAGACTTATAGACAACCAAGTGATAATAACACTCAAAAAGACGGACAGACACCCAAATGATAAGAACACTCAAAAGACGGACAGACACCCAAGTGATACTAACACTCAAAAAGTACATATACCCGACTCAATGACTCAGTAAAAGAATAATTCCAAAAAAATTTCCAAATCGATTTTTTCACAATCACCACAAGGCTTCACTTCCCTACATCGAGACAGGAACACGCCTGCTACTAATGTTTCCTCCATAAACTCTCCAGGCTATTGTATCATACAATTCCGAACCGAAGTATTGCTCTGGACTCGGTGTCGTTGGTGATTGACGGCTACAAATGTAAGTAAACAAAACAACAAATCACTTAAGTGACTTGAGGAAGGTATGGTAGAGTATTGTTGGAGAAGGAAGGTCAGAGTCCGAAGCGAGGTCAGCAAGTAAGGAATACAGGAGTACCAGGTCCTAGCCTACACAACAGCACGGTATATAAGCTTAACGTGACATATGCTTGTGTTACATCCTTCTGAGCCTTTGAGTTAAGCAGAACTTCGTTTCTACACCATCAACATGTACAAACTTGTGAGTATCTCGCTTAGCTTAATATTCGGCTAGTTTTGAAGTGTTTTTGTCAGAAAAGTAGTTATTGTATGACGTGTATACAGGAGGGATAGTGTTAGTGCAAAACCCGATTTGGAAGATTAAGGATCTTATCCTTTTGCGAATTATAATTTTATTTGTTTTATTTTGTGTGTGTGTGTGTGTGTGTGTGTGTGTGTGTGTGTGTGTGTGTGTGTGTGTATTTGTGTCTATTTTCGTCATATTTAACAAGTAAATCGTGTTTTACCCATATATCGGGGCGTTTTTTATAAGAATATTTATGAAGTAATTATTTTTGTATACACATCTGATTTCTAACAAATTTTTCTCAATTTTAGTCCATGAATACGTAAAAAAAAGTATTCCCGTAAAATTCCAATTAACCAATCTATTGCAAAACAGAAAAACCGCTTCATTAGATTTTGATCAATTTATTGCGTCAAATTTGGAATGGACTCAGTTTCGGGAGGGAATAGGAAAAAACCAAAACCGATATTTGTATAGCTTTTGTGACTCGTGTGCTTCGTTTGGTACGTTAAAATCTGCTTGTACAGTTAGCATTTTAAACTTTCAAATGGCGCTGAAAGTACAAAAAATGGACACTGGCGCCGTCAAATGCGCCATCGGATTAACTTAACTTCATCGGATTTTTAAAATTCAAAAAACAAATTCATACAGTTTTTATTTAATGCTGATTACGGCGATGAAATCAAATGCTTTTAAATATTCATAAAAACAAAGAATAAAGAATAAAAACGAAATATATTGTTAGCGTAAAAATTGAAAATATAACCGTAACTGGTTTTCTAAAGTTTGTTTATCCAACGCTAATTCAAACAAGTATAACGTAATAGTATAGTCCTATAAATATTTTCGTATCAAGACATTTTCACGTTAAACTAAAGCGTTACTTACTTTCTTATAAAATTTAATTACCTTGACCAATTAAAAACAAAAATTACTAAACACTTAAGGCGAGATATTAAATTTATGTTTTATCATTCGTATTTTAATTTGTAAGTATATAATTCTTCAATCATTGATAATTAAAACTTATTTTATTACAATAAATGTTTCAATACGAGATTTTCGTTTTTATTGTGTAATAAAATTATTAACCTAGTTTTAAAAAATATTGAGCCATTCCGTTAAGATTTTATCTTCTTACTTATCACCGGGAGAAATCTCTATTGAATTGTTTTTTTTTTAAATTTAATTTCATATTACTTTTGTTAATAAAAACATAGATTAATTATCTTTTAGATTAAATAAAACATCTTTAAGAATTCAGTTTTATAATAAACACGGTGCGACCGTTTCGTAGACAGGATAGAAGCGAATGTCCGAAAAGTAATGAAAAAACATCACTTCATAATAATATAAGTTATGGGGTATATTTTTTGAAAATCTGAATTCATCACGGTGATAGTCGTTAAGAACTGCAAAAAATAAATATTAAATTTTCTCAAAACAGACACTAATTGTCGCCCGGTCAATTTTAAGGAATTTAGAAGTATAATTAAAAAAATATTTGAAAAAATATATGACATAAAAAACTTTAGTATTTTTAACGGTCGCAATGAATTTTATTGGGTAAGAAACTTGTCCAAGTATTATTAAAATATATTTTGGTAATAAAGTGCGAACGCTAGAGTACATACAATTATGTAAAATCTCTAATGACCACTCAAAAATGTGTCCTGGACGCCCGTACTTGCGCTAGATTCAGAGTTTTGGTTCAGTTTTTACGTTAATGGCAGCTCATGTGTCTCGTTTCCAATCGAAAGTTATTAAAAATATGTTTAATTGTGATTTGTGAAAATCAAAAATCAACCTTGACCACCGTTCGAGTTCGTTTGTAACTCTCGAATCAATTACATAGTTTGATTTGTTAAGTTAAAACCAAATTTTCTTTTTGTTTGGAGCGCTTTTCTACATGCGGTACCATTTGGAACGTACATGGTAACCGAAGGTCCCTTCCTTGTATAAACGAAGAAATATTGTATTTGTTACTATATGCAGTTGTATATTCGACCTTGATGACTTCCTACAAGCCTGTACCATTTAGGCTTATATGGAATAGTTTCAATATATATGACAGGGTTCACAGTGTCTTAAAGACTTTAGTTATTTAGTTAAGGACCGGCGTGTCCGAGGTAGGAAAACATCTGTTGCTTAGAAACTAGAGTTAAACTTAATCTCTAACCTGATCCTTTCTTCTCTGTAGTCTAACTTACGGAGTAGAAAGTATGGAGGTTATGACAAAAAGGTTACCCACTGAAAATTTGTTTAATATAAGAAAGTTTGTGAGTAATTTATTTGTAAATGTTTTGTTTTGTTGCGTTACAGTTTGTCATCGCCGCTGTCCTCGCCGTGGCCGCTGCCGCCCCAGGACACGTGGTCGCCCCAGTGGTGCACGCTGTTCCCGTCGCCACCAGCCACTCGGTAGTGAGAACAGCTGTAGTCCACCCCGCCCCCGTAGTGCACGCACCTGTTGTTCACGCACCCGTCGTCCATCACGCTCCTGTTGTTCACGCACCCGTCGTCCATCACGCTCCCGTTGTTCCAGTAGTCCGTGCTGTTCCCGTTGTCAAGCACCGCGTGGTTCCCGTAGTCCACACTCCACATGTCGTTCCAGTCGTCCATCATTCCCCCGTTGTGGCAGTCCATCATTAGAATTAATTCACGCGTGTATATAACAATGTAAATCCCAATAAAAATTAATTTATTCAGTAGATCGTGTGTATTGTGTATATATTAAACTTGAGGAGTACGTGGTTCGAACACGGAAGGGACTGAAAGAAGCCCCCATAAAACATGTTCTTGAAAACCCAATGCTCTACAAGCGTGTTAAAGTGAAATTTTGTAATCAAATTTGCTTAAACATGTTTGGTACCGTGTATTATGTAAAATTATTGAATTGGCTTGTAGTAATTTTAATTAAAAAATTAATATTTTCCCAAAAGTTTTTCAAACTTTACACCATAAAAAGTAAAAATTGAGTTTGTATGCAACCAAAGTCTGTATATGAACGGTCTGTTAAAATTTAAATATGGTGCTTCAGTTATTCTTTAAGGGATTCATCTGTTGTCTAGCACTCAACAATGTTCCCGTACACAAATTAAAAAAAATTAATGAATTGAGTGATTAACTGATAACATAAATGTTAAAGAACACTAAACTGTGCTCTGGATTACAAAGAATTATTTGTATCAAGTAAGTACTTGCAAATAACTCTTGATACCACACCTAAAAGGAAGCAGCAAGTAAAAAAACAAAAGTTAAACCTAATATTTTAAAAAATACACTGGCTTTTAAGGAAGAATTTTTAGGTATCAGTCCTCAACATTTTGCTGTTGTACCGGCCAAGGGTGAATCCTGTGTGGACTTACGGGGTTCAAATCTGGGGTAGTTCAAAGAAAGCAAATATTAATGTAATACAGATCTTTCAGCACAAAGTGCTTCTTTGCGTAGATGACGCTCCATGGTACGTATGTAATGGCATCTTAAACAGGGAACTGGGAGTTGTCAATGAAGAAATAATAAAAAAACACTCAGAGAATTATGTACATCCTGAGATACGCCTATTGCAGGACACTGTAATTGCGAAGAATGAAACCAATGGCCATGATTTCACAATAGAAGGTCTAACCAATGGATTACGTCCTCGTGTATCACGTGGAAAATGTTAAATGAAAAGAATCAACTCAGTGGTAACATTAAAAAAACGTATCAAAAATTATTTTAAAAAATTTGACCTCAACAGACAGGCGGACTTTAGAAGCAGAGCGAAAAAAATTTATTTCAGTTTTTCGGAAAACTATAATAACTCCAGACCGCAAAATCTTTTATTAACTTTGCGTGATCAGAATAAAATATAAAACTTATTTTTAAACGTTTCAAAGTTAATTGAAAACACGAAACAAACCCCCAACAATCCGTACGTAAACAAAAAAAAAATCAAATTGTAGTATTTCTTGATTAAAAAATAACACAAACGTTAGTAGACCTAATTTTGTGTTCAAGATTTATTTAAGAAAAAACAAATGTTTAACTAAGAGACCAATAATTGCGGCATCCACAGTTGTTGTCAATGTTAGCTCTGAAATGTACTCTACTTTCTGCCTTTAAAACTTTCAAATTAGTTTAAATTTAAAAAAATTTTAATTCATAAAAATTATAAAGCAAATCGTTTAGGTAAAATTAAATATACAAAATCCTTAAAGAAAAATATGTAATTTTTTAATATTGGAAATGATAGCCAATTTGAAACTGTTTCTAAAACAAACACACATACACACGCACATACAGACATACACACACACACACACACACACACACACACACACAGACAGACACAGACACACACACAAACAAACACACACACACACGCGCACATACAGACACACACACACACACACACACACACACACACACACACACACACACACACACACACACACACACACACACACACAGACACACACACACAGACACACACACACACACACACACACACACACACACACACACACACACACACACACACACACACACAGACACAGACACACACACACACACACACACACACACACACACACACACACACACACACACACACACACACACACACACACACACACACACACACACACACACACACACACACACACACACACACACACACACACACACACACACACACACACACACACACACACACACACACACACACACACACACACACACACACACACACACACACACACACACACAGACACACACATGCAGACCCCCCACACACACACACATACACAAACACACACATACAGACCCACACACACACACACACAAACACACACATACACACACACACACACATACAGACATACACACAGACACAGACACACACACACACACACAAACACACACACACGCACATACAGACACACACACAAACACACACGCACATACAGACACACACACACACACACACACACACACACACACACACACACACACACACACACACACACACACACACACACACACACACACACACACGCACGCACATACAGACACACACACACACACACACACACACACACACACACACACACACAGACACACACATGCAGACCCCCCCCACACACACACACATACACAAACACACAGATACAGACCCACACACACACACACAAACACACACATACACACACACACATACAGACATACACACAGACACAGACACACACACACACACACACAAACACACACACACGCACATACAGACACACACACAAACACACACGCACATGCAGACACACACAGAAGCACACACACATACACACACACACACATACAGACATACATACACACACACACACACACACACACACACACAGAAACACACACACACATACAGACACAGACACGCACACGCACACACAGACACAGACACACACACACACAGATACAGACACACACACACACACACACACACACACACACGCACGCACACACACACACACACACACACACATCGCACATACAGACACACACACACACACAAACATACACACAGACACAGGCACACACACACACACACACACACACACACACACACACACACACACACACACGCACGCACGCACGCACGCACACACACACACACACACACACACACACACACACACACACACACACACACAATCGCACATACAGAGACAGACACAGAAACACACACAGACACACACACACACACACACACACGGACAGACAGACACACACACACACACACACACACACACACACACACACACATACATACACGTACACACCACTTTTAACGACCTTCAAAAATGATTCAGAATGTAAGAGCATCATTGAGGATCTCTGGCCTGGTTCTTACCATGATGGCCGCTCTAGAAGATTATTTACCAATTGGAATTCTCTACTAAATAAATAATTTGTAACCACTGCAAGTATTTCGTTAAGTAATACTGTACTTATAGAATAGCAAACTTTAATATCGGGGAGTGGGATTGTGGTGAGATTTTAGTTTTAATGAGACAGAATGCAGGATGTTATAACTTTTGACCTTTAGTCGAACAAGGCTCTCCCCCCCACTTCAGTGCAGTTAGAGCTTGAATTTAATCTGTCGGGAGGGATCGATTTTTCTTCATTACTAGTAGATTTCATTTGGTTTTTAATTTTCCAAAAAAAGTGAGATAGTTAATCCATTTATTAATGAATAATTCATACTTTAAATATAATTAGTTGGAAGTACCGTCCTAGAAATATGATAAGAGAGGATATGGATCGCGGCACGCAGCTGTCTCGCTGACGTGATTGAAACGAATTTGCAAAATAAGGTTACCTCCAAAACGTAGTTTTAATCCACTTTGGAGTTTTATTACTTACGCTTAATGTGAATTAAATCTATGTTTTCATTACATAAATGTAAAAATATTTGACATCCGCATAGTGTTAAAGCCTCCAATTTAAAGGTAAACTACTAATAACTATTTTACGAAAATGAATTTTGATAATAACGTGTAATATTTCGTCATCCAACAAAATCCGTACTTCAGTTTCAAAATGGCTACCATAGACACTCTGAAAAAGCTTGCAACTCTTTCACGGTAAACATTAATTCAGCATTGCAATTTGAATTAGCATTTTAAGTGTTCAAATTCCACTAAAATGTGAACATGAACCCTCAACGTTTTTAGAAACAAGAAAATATCTTGTTAAGAAAGAATCCGATATGTGACTATTTTTGCGTTTTACAAAACGGACGCTATCAAAATTGTTGTAAACGTTATCACTTTTCTGAAAATATGCCTTCACCAGAGTAATTAGCGTCGAAATTTGGATAAATTAGCATTTTAATTTTTCGAAAATTCATTGAAATTTAGAAAGTTATAAAAACGTGTTAATTCAACGTAAACCGGAAATCTAAAAAATTTTTTAAAGTGATTTAGTTGATGAAATAATATTTTATAAAAGTGTATTAAAAATGTATTAAAAGTAATATATATATATATATATATATATATATATATATATATATATATATATATATATATATATTACCGCAGGGGGGTGCAGACTAGCTGCACCTATTGAGAGGATTTAGACGTCCCTCGCGGTACCCGAGTCTAACAAACACTTACACTTACAACAATACACTTACGACTTTAACTTACACTTTAACTTACACTTTAACTTCTTTAACTTCTGTAACTGTAACTTTAACTTACACTTTACACTCACACTTACATTTAGGGAGGCGATAATAGCCTCAATGTGCTTTTCGCCTTAAAATAATATATGTGTGTGTGTGTGTGTGTGTGTGTGTGTGTGTGTGTGTGTGTGTGTGTGTGTGTGTGTGTGTGTGTGTGTGTGTGTGTGTGTGTGTGTGTGTGTGTGTGTGTGTGTGTGTGTGTGTGTGTGTGTGTGTGTGTGTGTGTGTGTGTGTGTGTGTGTGTGTGTGTGTGTGTGTGTGTGTGTGTGTGTGTGTGTGTGTGTGTGTGTGTGTGTGTGTGTGTGTGTGTGTGTGTGTGTGTGTGTGTGTGTGTGTGTGTGTGTGTGATTTTGCTGAGTTGACGATTTAATCATAATAAACGTTTGTGCCAAGATTGATCAAATCAAACCAAAAACACATTAAGTTATTATATTTAATTAACTATTTTGTATATTTGACAGATATGTTATATTTTAAACAGTGAATTAACGTAGAAGTATCATTAAATTGAACATTATAAATAAGAGGTTGCCTTACGGCTATTTAAAGAGGTTTTGATGTAAAATATTTGACCGATATTATTTTTAACAGTGAATAAATGAAGAAACTTTATAAATGAATGAACAACGCGTTACAAAGTTTACGAAAAATTGCTTTGCATCTTGAGAACATGTTCTTGTGGTAAAATATTTGACATTAATGACTTAATGTAAAAGTACTTATATATTAAACAGTTTAAAGGGAACATATTTTACAGTTTATACTAGGTGTATAGAGCATCAGTAATTTGAACAACTGGGAACACAATACAGTGTACGATGGGTTGCTGTACATCCACTTGAAGGGGTTTTGTAGTAAAATATTTGACAGATATATTTTCTATAGTGAATTAATATAGAATCATTTAGAAATTAAACAGTTAAAGACAGTATAATGTAAAAAGATGTTATTTTAATGGGCTCTTGAGTTCCGGTGGTTCCAACGTACGCAACGTAAATGTTCCCCAACGTAACGACAAAAACTTAATTTCGTTAACAGAGATTTTAAAAACAATGTTCTGTATTTTGTTTCCCGTAACAAAGTAAAATTTATTTTTCAATTAAAATACAATCTTTTGATAAAGCCCAAGCCATACAGTTTTATGTATCCTGGTTAGATAAAACTTAAATTACGCTTCCCCGATCAGATAAAATTTAATTGATTGCCAACGTCAAGGTCGTACAAACACAGTGTAGATAGAGAATAGGAATATCGACTTTATAATGTAAAGTATTACGGAGACATATATATTGCCAACTTGCAGAACTTTACCGTACCCGATCGTGACAGATGCCGTTTCAAAATGTATGAAGATGACCGTTCATACTGTGTGTAATGTGATCAATAACGATAAATAAAACACAACTATCGATTCACTACATACCGCCAAGGTCGAAGTAGTTTGCTTGGGTATTTTAAATTTTAATGGGCGCAACCGAATCGTTCAAAAACTTGCCGAATCTCATTTTAATACTGAAACAATAACACTTGATAAAATAGGATGGCTTTTATTGCGCTTTTATTGCGTTCGGTGTTTCAAGGTCAAAGTTACTTCCTCGAATGTAAAAGAGAGATCGAGACGTTACCCCTTAACTCTATGACTTTCTGAAGGAACATTACGTGCAAGAAAATGATAGTTATTGATTTATTTACGAATGTTGTAGTTTCAAGGATGTAATTTGTACATTTGTATTAGCAGTAAAAGCTAATGATTTATGTAATAGACAAAAATTAACATTGATGCAGCTCTCTTACGGACCTGGTGAAAAAGAATTTTTTAAAGAATAATTGGATTATTTTACACCTTTAAAAATAATTGGATTATTTTACATCTTTAAGATGATTACATTATCTTACACATCTAAACAAATTGTATATCTTACACTTTAAAAAAATAATTGGATTATCTTACACTTTTAAAAAAATGATTACATTTTCTTACACTTAAAAATAATTGGATTATCTTACACTTTTAAAAAAATAATTGGATTATCTTAAACTTTTAAAAAAATAATTGGATTATCTTACACTTTTAAAAAAATGATTACATTTTCTTACACTTAAAAAATAATTGGATTATCTTACACTTTTAAAAAAATAATTGGATTATCTTAAACTTTTAAAAAAATAATTGGATTATCTTACACTTTTAAAAAAATAATTGGATTATCTTACACTTAAAAGAAATTGGATTATATTACACTTTAAAAAATAATTAGATTGTATTACACTTTAAAAAATAATTGGATTATCTTGCACTTTTAAAAAAATAATTGGATTATCTTAAACTTTTAAAAAAATAATTGGATTATCTTACACTTTTAAAAAAATGATTACATTTTCTTACACTTAAAAAATAATTGGATTATCTTACACTTTTAAAAAAATAATTGGATTATCTTAAACTTTTAAAAAAATAATTGGATTATCTTACACTTTTAAAAAAATAATTGGATTATCTTACACTTAAAAGAAATTGGATTATATTACACTTTAAAAAATAATTAGATTGTATTACACTTTAAAAAATAATTGGATTATCTTACACTTAAAAAAATTGGATTATATTACACTTAAAAAAAAATAATTGGATTATCTTACACTTTTAAAAAAATAATTGGATTATCTTAAACTTTTAAAAAAATAATTGGATTATCTTACACTTTTAAAAAAATGATTACATTTTCTTACACTTAAAAAATAATTGGATTATCTTACACTTTTAAAAAAATAATTGGATTATCTTAAACTTTTAAAAAAATAATTGGATTATCTTACACTTTTAAAAAAATAATTGGATTATCTTACACTTAAAAGAAATTGGATTATATTACACTTTAAAAAATAATTAGATTGTATTACACTTTAAAAAATAATTGGATTATCTTGCACTTTTAAAAAAATAATTGGATTATCTTAAACTTTTAAAAAAATAATTGGATTATCTTACACTTTTAAAAAAATGATTACATTTTCTTACACTTAAAAAATAATTGGATTATCTTACACTTTTAAAAAAATAATTGGATTATCTTAAACTTTTAAAAAAATAATTGGATTATCTTACACTTTTAAAAAAATAATTGGATTATCTTACACTTAAAAGAAATTGGATTATATTACACTTTAAAAAATAATTAGATTGTATTACACTTTAAAAAATAATTGGATTATCTTACACTTAAAAAAATTGGATTATATTACACTTAAAAAAAAATAATTGGATTATCTTACACTTAAGAAAAATAATTGGATTATCTTACACTTTTAAAGAAAATGATTACATTATCTTACGCTTGAAAAAATAATTAGATTATCTTATACTTTAAAAAAATAATTGGATTATCTTACACTTTAAAAAATAATTGGATTATCTTACACTTTAAAAAATTAGATTATATTGCACTTTAAAAAATAATTGGATTATCTTGCACTTTTAAAAAAATGATTACATTTTCTTACATTTAAAGAAATAATTGGATTATCTTACACTTAAAAAAAATTGGATTATATTACACTTAAAAAAAATAATTGGATTATCTTACACTTTAAAAGAAATATTTGGTTTATCTTACATTAAAAAAAATAATTGGAATTCTTACACTTTTAAGAAAATAGTTTGATTATTCTACACTTTAAAAAAATAATTTACCTTGACTTTAAAGAAAACGATTTCTTCGACTTTAAAATCGGCATATTACAATTTTAAACTGACAAAATAAAAATATGTTTTACCTAATTTCTTTTCGATAATCTGATTTCATATCACAAACAGCGTTAAAATCTGCATATTTATTAGCATTTTATACATTCGAAAATGAACCCTTAAAGCAAACAAATTATATTTATTAACTTAAATCGATTTAAAAATTAACAAGCCATTGAAATACAGAAACAAAGATAATTAAATACAAAAAACGACACCCATAATTTACTGCAGTTTGAAGATCTGATCGCAATTGTGTTCCAACTGAGTGCAATCGTGCTAGAGCCCTACTGGATGTAATCGGCTAGGCTAATGAGCGTCGCGTCGATTTATGTCAGCTAAAGCCAGCCCAATTGCTATTTGCGCAAGACAGAGGTTATATAAGAAGCTAGGTGATAGCATTCAGTTCAATTACTATTTAGATTTGTAACGATAACCCTGTAATTCTCTTGAAGACTTGAAGATACAAGACTCAAATTTGGCGAAACTTGGGCAGAAGTTTTCTTCATAAACCAATTGTGTCGAACGGGTATAAACCGGATTTAAGTGTCACTTATATTATCTATCCGTATGTATGGGTATACATTTTATAGAAAAGGCACACATATTTTTTATAAAAAATGTAAATAAATATGTTAACCGCCACAAAAATAATCTATAAATCAAGATCGGTGCTCATTTCAATGTCCATGATTCCACTCCAATGGCTCATTTTCTAATTGAAATTCTCTAATGAACTGTGACCACCGGTAGGTTTATTTCGTGTTTCAATTGACTTATTGTAACTTTTAACAGTGATTACGCTAGTGAAATATAATTTACAAAACAAGTAACTGTGATTTTTAAATGCGGTAAAGCCGCCAACAGACGGTTAAACGACTCTAAAAAACACACACTTACCAAACTGTTACTAAAATCGATTTTTGTGCCAAATATATAAACGAACACCTTAAATACTAAAATTACTAAAATATACTGTAGTCGCGACGGGTTATTTTTCTCTTTTTCAACGGAATTTAAACACTTAAAGCACTAATTTACACAGCTTTAAACACTGATTAATGAAAGTTCGGTGATGAAGTGTAATGTCGAAAAACGTTTAAAATAAAAAAGTGAAAATTTTTGTAGGTTTGGAATGACCACAGTTTAGAGACTGACGAAGGAAATGTTTTGCACAACAAACTCTTCTAGTTGTTAAATTAATTACAAACATTATTGATCTCTTATTAAATAATATAGGTTATAAAAAGGTTATAAATAAAATATAAAAAGTGGAATAGGATTGGGTTATAAAAAGAAGAATCTCAGAATTAGCTGTATTGCATTTGCAGATGATATGGCCTTGTTTGCTGAAACAATGGAGGAAGCAAGGGAGCAGATTCTTGAATTGAAGAAACAAGCAGCTAAAATAGGTCTAAACATATCTTTTGAAAAGACCAAAATCATGACAAACAACAAATACCCAAATAAATACCTTAAAATCCAAGAAAAGAAAATAGAAATTGTAAAAGAGTTCAAATATCTTGGTGAATGGATTAGTTGGAATGCAGATGAAGGCAAGGCAATGCAATCCAGGAAAAACAAACTTGAATTGGCCTTCCAATTGACGAAAGAAACATACAATAAGAAATCCCTTTCATGGGGGTCCAAAATTAAACATTATAAAACAGTGATCAAGCCGGAAGCACTGTACGCAGCAGAAATATTAACCATGAATCGCATAGGCCAGATAGAAAAGCTTGAAATAACGGAAAGGAAAATCTTAAAAAAAATTATAGGAACAAAATTTCAGGATAATAAGGTGGTATATATAAGAAATGAAGCTCTCTATACGAAAATTGAAAAACTGTCAGATACTATGAGAAAAAGGAGAATAAATTTTTACGGCCATCTTCTTAGAATGAACTCCAATAGATTGACGAAACAGGTGTTTGATTTTTTCCATAATCGTAAAACAAAACCGAACTGGTTTAAAGAAATTGAAAAAGACCTAATTGAATTAAAAATTACAGAAAATTCACTGCTTGACCAAACTGCTAAGATAATTACCAAAGACGAAAGAATAAGATTCCAAGATAAAACCAAAATAAGACCTAAACCTATCATTTCGGAAGAGGAGAGGAAAAGAAGATCGGAAAGAATGAAGAGCTACTGGGAACAAAGAAAAGTACAGCGCGCAAGAAATGATTGATTCAGCGTACCCCAAAGAGGGTGAAACGAAAAGAATATAGGTTATGCTATATAAAAAATAATTTACACATTTTGTTGCTTAGGTAAAACCATTAATGATAAATGGCAAGATTTTTGCAGGTAATTTGTAATAAGTCTGATTGTCATACTTAGTGCATATTTAATTAGTAGATAAGTCATTTATATATATGTATATATATATACATATATATATATATATATATATATATATATATATATATATATATATATATATATGTTGTTTTTGATAATAAATATCCTGTATGTATGCCACGATTTGTATCTGTCGAGTGTTTGCTTACTTTTAAGTAAATTGATGCGAACAAATTTATTTTAAGGTATTGTTTTATAAAAATCAATACCCGCTGTAGTTTATCTGAACTCATATTTGAGACGTATCAAGGTCAAAACCGACTTAATTTATTGCCCCAGATAAGTCATGAGACTTTATGGAACTCCTTTTGTCTAGTCATAAATTTAAGAGTTTAAATTTATTAAATATTACATATTTTCATTATATTATATCTCGTTTTGCTGATTATATCGTAATATATTGGCTGACGTATATTAATTCTGAAGAAGTTTGGAGCGGCGCCATTGTTACCTTGAAATGAACGCCATTCGTGACCTCTAAATCACTTTTTGAGGGGTCGTTTACATATATATATATATATATATATATATATATATATATATATATATATATATATATATATATATAGATTGTGATCTATGGCTAAACAAAATTATAAAAAACTTTTAACGTTTAAGTAACAAAATATAAACTGTTAATCACTTATTCCAAGAATTTAAGTTACCTTGTTCAACTCGCTAAAGAATCTAAACATCGTAGTAATTTATAACGCAAGTACGTCAATACTTTACAATTTGGAAATAATTAAATGAAATGCATGGTCTTGTAATATGGAGTATTATTCGATTTTCCACGGCCTAACTTCAACAGAAAGAATGTAAGAAAAATTAAAATAAGAATTACCTAAGCAATAATAAAGTTGGTATTCACCCTCGTAACAGAAACGAGCGGCCTACAATGTAACGGAGTTTGTTATTCTTGTAACAAAGAGAGGTTACACTAAAAATGTAGTAATTTGTGGTAAGGAACGATGCCTGTACAAGGGCAGGGCGTGGAAACGTGTTGTTTCATTCCGTCAATCGTTGGATTAGGTTATTAATATTTCAGTTGACCTGGTTCAGTCCCGGGTCCGGCCATTTCTTTAAGAATGTACAGCCGTAACTCCCTCAGTTACATAAGTACGAGAGTAATAATTCCTTAATTTTATTAGGGGAAGTATTTTGCGCTCGTACGCGCGCGCGTGTTTGTGTGTTTTACAGACGGAAATAGTCGACAGTTTTCATGACATTTTCGCATGAACATCTGGTTTTGCTCAAATCTCGGAACCTTTTGTTACTTAAGAAAAAATTTGAAGCCCCTTTGTAGTCCGAAGAAAGATTTAAATCTCAAAATCGTCTCTAACGATTTTAATCAAATTTAGATTAAATGTTGCATAGACTAATTAAAATAATAAGGTTTGGACGCTATTAAAAAGTAAAAATATCGGCTATTTATCAAAATCATACGGACACGTTTTGAGAAATTACTTCAACTTACAGATATTCGAACCAGAGTTCATGCGGTAATACTTGAATGTTCAATTATTGTTGTTCAATTGAGTGTTGAATATTTCAGTAACGTTTTTGCGTTATTTATTACATTTATTTTTTGTATATGTTTGTGTGTGTTAGCTACTTCGGTCCGATTTGATTTTAAAGATGGCGCAAAAATTAATGACTTTCTGGGAAGACAAGTACGTTACCCAAAAAATTCCGTTGGAGAATTTCAAAATAGTGAGCATTCCAAATATTTAAAAAAATCATATTGTTTTACATTATTTAATATAGTTTTAACAAACACAGTGTTCTAAGTTGTTTACTTCGAGTTCGGAAACATCCTGTATATACTGTGGAAACCCGAGAAAACGTCTTTATTTCTTCGAAAATGTCGGTATGTACAGGGTGTCTCAAATCATCGTGGATAGGCTTACGTGTGAATTATTAGTGTTAGACGTTTGCGTTGAAAGTGTTGCGTTGGTACACATGGGGCTATAGAAGATCTTCCAAGGTCATAAATTTAGCCGTGTTTTAAACAGGAATTTTCCGGGCCACGGCCTACAAGTAATGTGACGTCACAAGACTGACGCTCCTTCTTTTCTAATTACTTTCTCAGTTACGTATTGCAGGCTTAAGTTATTTTATAGGCTGCACGAAACCCACAGTAGTAATAATTAGTGTCGTACAATATAAAATACAGTATTACCGTTACAAGCTTTGTTATTTTATCTCTGCGTCTGTCGCTAACGTTCATGCAGGGTTTCGGAAATCAAGTTCATTATAGTGTGTGCGTGCGCGCGCGTGTGTGTGTGTACGTACGTGCATGCGTACGTGCGTGCGTGTGTGTGTATGTGTGTGCGCGAGCGTGCGGTGTGCGTGCGTGCGTGTGTGTGTGAAATGTGCGCGGGCGCGTGTGTTTGTATATGTGTGTGTGCGCGCGCGTGCGTGTGTGCGTGTGTGAGTGTGTGCGCGCAAGAGAGAGAGCGGTGTGCGCGCGCGCGCGTGCGTGTTTGTATGTGTATGAGTGTGTGTGGTGTGAGTGCGCGCGTGCGTGTGTGTGTGCGTGTGTGCGAGTGTGCGCCCGTGTGTACGTGTATGTGTTTGTTTGTGTGTGTGTATGCGCGCGCGCGGTGTATGTGCGTGCGCACGCACTTGTGTGTGTGCGGTGTGTGTATGTGTATGTGTTTGTGTGTGTGTGTGTGTGTGTGTGTGTGTGTGTGTGTGTGTGTGTGTGTGTGTGTGTGTGTGTGTGTGTGTGTGTGTGTGTGTGTGTGTGTGTGGCTCGCCAATTAGATTCAAACTTGTTACAAAAATCAATTTTAGTAACAATTTGGACAAATTTGTTTCCCAGAACAGTCTATTTACTGGTTTTAAATTGACAAGAATTTCAAATCTTCAGAAAAATTCGCTTTTTCACCTTTTACCGATTTTGTGGACTTGCATCGAAGTTATAATCTGCGCAATTTATCGTTTCAAATTTTCATGACAATTTGAAATTACGGAAATCAATTTTACGGCGTTGAAGGTTAACTTTCGTATCTGTAGAATTTAAAAATTTGAAATATTTAATTTGTGCAAATTTTAACGCTGATTATAATGTGACGCTGACACAATTTTCAATAAGATAAGTCAGCGTGACAGCTACAAGCGGAGGTACCAGAAATTGTAATTACAATACAGTTATAATCATATTTATTTTTAAGAAAAGAATTCCCGTTATAGTTAATTATGTTACGAACGAAAAAGTAAGAAGACAACACAATAATAACAATAATATGAGAAATATTTGCTGGTTAAAAGGAAAAGGAAATGTTTACCCAAGGGAGGCAAGTCTTTTTCTGCTGCTCTGATTAATGGTATAGAACGGAACATAGGGGATGATATTCCTAAGGGAGGCAAAAACTGCTGTTCAGTGTTCCCTATACACGGTACACGATTCGTTTCCTTGGGTCTTGTCATAAGTTTATGAATCATAAACACGTTGTGATACCATTACGCATTGTTATCGCATCCAATGATGTCCCGAAAAATGTTGTTCGAAACATATCGACTTGAAAATACTGGTAAAATAGGCCAAAAATTGGTAATCATATTTTACTTAAATTTAGTCATATATGAAGAACAGTTAATGAAGTCAATGCACAAAATTTTAAAATAAATGATAATCACGGTTTGAGAGTAAATAGATAATGTCAGCACGCAACTGTCTCGCTCGTGTGATAGATACACATTCCTAACACTAATTTTCTTATCGTATTATCGTTTGAAAATATCTTGCCAAATCATTATCAGTATTAAATTCTACGTAAATTTTCGTTGCTAATACAAAAACCATGAATGCTGTCAAATTCATATGCTTAATTTCAATGGAGTTTGGATGTTTAGTGCAGGTTTTACTTTGTAGAGATAACCAACGAAACGAAAAACTACAAAATAACTGATAGATACATTGTCCAAACAGGAGTATGTAATGGAAAGTTGTACCGGTCCACTCAACTATAGTTTTACTCTGGCTTTTGTTCTAGTATTAAGTTAGGCATTTGGGAACAAGGTCTGATCTGTACTCTCGAATTATCCTGTATCTCTTCTTTACAAACAAATAATGGCAAAAGTTCGAATAAACAATAATAACATAAGTATTCCATCTTTATTGTTAGCTTTGAGTCTACGAAAAATAAAAGTTGTTTGCGCACGCGTACCGTGTTATGTTTTGGAATTGGATATGAGGTGCATGTAAACATATTGACAGAATCGGGCAGTGATATCAGTGTGACTTTATCTGTTCTGACAAGACCTATCAGCACGTGACGGATGGAGACAGATTGAGTCCCGCCAAACTGAATGACACGTCGGCAGGAGTCGCGTAGCTTTCGTACTTGGGCCAAATAACTCAACTTAAACAATGGGCAACGTGATTACCAATTATATCTAAACTTGACGTAGGAAGTGGCGGAGTTGAGTAAACTGTTTGATGTAACATTTAGATTACACTTCGTACAGTGTGTTCCTATGTAATGGGGGGGGTTGTAACTTCAAAACGGGAAATTTAAAGTAGATCTAATATTTTGCCAACCTAAATTTAAAGTTTTATGAATCATCCAATGAAAGGTTGAACGGACTGATAAAAGGGGAAGTAATTTATCAAAAAAGTTAATACGATTATTATCACAACTTTTTATTTATTGATTGTAAGGGTATTCTTTGCTGTTTACCTTTTATCAATTTATAAAAAACGTGAATACGATTATTTGCACAACTCTTTAATTATTGATTGTAAGGGTATTCTTTGCTGTTTATCTTTTATCAATTTATAAAAAATGTGAATACGATTATTTGCACAACTCTTTAATTATTGATTGTAAGGGTATTCTTTGCTGTTTATCTTTTATCAATTTATAAAAAATGTGAATACGATTATTTGCACAACTCTTTAATTATTGATTGTAAGGGTATTCTTTGCTGTTTATCTCTTATAAATTTATAAAAAAGTGAATACGATTATTGTTTTGCACAACTATATTTATTGATTGTAAGGATATTCTTTGCTGTTTATCTTTTATCAATTTATAGAAAACATGAATACGATTATTTGCACAACTCTTTAATTATTGATTGTAAAGATATTCTTTGCAATAATAATAATGTGTTGCGGGTATGTTAAATAGATAAACATATCTTTTATCAATTTATAGAAAACGTGAATACGATTATTTGCACAACTCTTTAATTATTGATTGTAAAGATATTATTTGTAATAATAATAATGTGTTGCGGGTATGTTAAATAGGTAAACATATCTTTTATCAATTTATAGAAAACGTGAATACGATTATTTGCACAACTCTTTAATTATTGATTATAAAGATATTATTTGTAATAATAATAATGTGTTGCGGTATATTTAAATAGGTAAACATATCTTTTATCAATTTATAGAAAACGTGAATACGATTATTTGCACAACTCTTTAATTATTGATTATAAAGATATTATTTGTAATAATAATAATGTGTTGCGGGTATGTTAAATAGATAAACATATCTTTTATCAATTTATAGAAAACGTGAATACGATTATTTGCACAACTCTTTAATTATTGATTGTAAAGATATTATTTGCAATAATAATAATGTGTTGCGGGTATGTGAACACATTATTATTATAATTATTATAATAATCCAAAAATTATAATATACACATTTTGGATAAAAAAAGTGAATACGATTATTGTTTTGCACAACTATATTTATTAATTGTAAAGATATTCTTTGCTGTTTATATTTTATCAATTTATAAACAAAGTGAATCCGATTATTGTTTTGCCCAACTCTTTATTGATTGCAAGATATTCTTTTCTGTTTATCTCTTATAAATTTATAAAAAAGTGTATACGATTATTGTTTTGCCCAACTCTTTATTTATTGATTGCAAGATATTCTTCGCTGTTTATCTTTTATCAACAAATAAAACTGCAAAAACTGTTTTACAGTGCATGAACGAATATAAACTAATCATTTTTTTAAATTTACACTTAAAAATAAGTGCTAACATTTATTATTCGTGTATTTCATTTAAAGCTGTTACTTTTGAATTTTAAAAGTTACATCATGTCAGACCCAAAAATTGGGACGATATGCTGCGCCGGCACCGTACTGCTGAGTGTCACCGGTATTCTACAATATAACAGATTCACACGTGTGTTACAAAACCGTTTGACTTTTAATAATGTTTACCTGGTTTTAGTTTTAGTTTTCGATTAGTATCTTAGTTTTAATTTAAATATAGTTACAGTTTTACTAAAACAATGTTTAATTACGCCTGTATTGACTATCTTAGCCGAGAGGAAACAAGATTTTATGTGGATGTAGCGTAAAAATAATTAATGAGTTGTTTTTTAAAGTAGAAACTAGGGGAATATTAAGTAGAGGGGGTAAAGCAGTGCGCGGTGCACGTGCGAATGTTCGACAATAACTTTCTGCAAACCGGTAAGCTATTGGCAGACCAGTGTACGCTTGACAACCTGCCTACAGTGTATTCCGTATTACTTAACGGCTACGATATAACTGACTACCTTTTTGTTTTCGCTTAATGTTCATACTTTATGCTAGTTAAACTAATAAGAATTGGCCATTAATGGAAACTGTAAGGCCTACTGCAGTAACTGATGTCTCGACCTTATGACCTTGAGGTGCGCAAGTTCAGAGGCGCAGTAGACTGGCCAGTATTTTAGGCACCTCGTACACCCCGCCCTATAACACTTTAATACATTTAAAGTTAGCGCTTTTCATTGCGTTACTTCATAATTCTCATTGGTCTATAAATAAATTCTGATATTAGCTGGCAGAGCGAGGTAAGGTAGGACAAAATGTGTCAGCCACAAACTCGCTATATTTATTTATTGTATCTCTACTTTAAAACACGTGATAAAGTCCGTCTCTGTTGTTTTAAATTCACGTGATCACGTTTCAGAAAAAAGTTATTAATTTTAATTAAAACAATCGAATCTTGTTAAAGCAGCGCCAAAATAACGTATAAAATTTAATTGAAACAGTTAAACTTTGTTTTCTCTTTGTCGTTACCGAAATCATTTTTTTGCTCGAAATTGAATCAATTAACCAAATAGTGTAAACAACACGCGTTCTTTTCTGCAGTTGAGAAAGTGTTATCATTTTCAAAAACGTGTGGAATATTTCCATACGTTTGACACTGATTTAAGTGAAAAGTCAGTGACGTTATAAATTCAACGAAACTAATTAATGGTAGTAATATAAAATATAAAATATAAAATATAAAATGTAAAATGTAAAATGTAAAATGTAAAATGTAAAATGTAAAATGTAAAATGTAAAATGTAAAATGTAAAATGTGAAATGTGAAATGCGAAATGCGAAATGCGAAATGCGAAATGCGAAATGCGAAATGCGAAATGCGAAATACCAAATGCGGAATGTAAAATGTAAAATATATAATGTAAAATATAAAATGAAAAATATATAATGTAAAATATAAAATATAAAATATAAAATGTGGAATATGAAGTAGTAAATCTGAAATGTGAAACGTGAAACGTAAAACGTATATATATATATATATATATATATATATATATATATATATATATATATATATATATTAATATATGTGTGTATATATATAATAATAATATATATATATGTATATGTGTGTATGCGTGTGTGTGTGTGTCTATTTTAAAAAAATGGCAGAAAAATCGTTTTTGGTAATAGTTGTTGGTTAGTTTTTTATACAGCAAATTATGTTCAATAGTTTCAAAATGGCGGTCATTTAAAATTTATAAAGTTTTAAATTTATCTTACTCATTTTAGAAAACATTATTCACACACATTCGTGTAGCGAGTTATAATATATAAATATATATATATATATATATATATATATATATATATATATATATAATTTTAATAATTATATATATAATCAATAATTTTATATTGAACTACTATATCTACGAAATAATTATACATCAATGTAACACAAAATGAGAACTATTTTACCGTGTGCTCCTGTTATTCCTGTTAATTTCAGAAATGTGGCCCGTCGCCTTCGCCATATAAAGATAGTGTAAAGATAAGTTACCTGTCCAGAGATACTGCTATGAGGCTGTAAACAGAAGCAGCGACGGACACTCCTTGTACGTAGGGCACAGTCTTACACATCCACCATCCGAGGACCCAAGCTGCAAACAAGAAACTCTGTTCAAAAATCCATTTTTTATTTGCTTTACGCCAGTGAAATGAGGAGGTTCGATCGGGGTTAACGGCAGGGAAAAGCCTTTATCTATTATGTTATTATACAATATATTATACTATATTATAATATATCGTTATGTATCCTAGTAAATTTAGTTATAGTTATACCTGTTGGTAGTAAAATTTGTTATAGTTATACCTGTTGGTAGTAAAATTAGTTATAGTTATACCTGTTGGTAGTAAAATTAGTTATAGTTATACCTGTTGGTAGTAAAATTAGTTATAAAGCAATAATATTCTCTCTCATGACCTCAAAATATTACATAACTCTAAATTAAATCTTGGAAGGATAAACTTAAAAAATGGATTATTAAATCTTAAGTGTAATTACAAACTTATAAGAAAATCTTTTTTAATGAATTATTCGTTTAATGTGTTACTTTTGTCATAAAATTTATTTTTACTGCCACCAAAATTTTGTTAATTTTAAGTGAGATATCTTTTTGTTATGACAAAAAAAAACAATGATATTAAATATTTTATATTTGTATTTTTACATTGGATTACGAATGGCTATTCCTTTATATAAATATAAGTATTTCATGTTTACTCTGTTATGAGTTTGTAAGTTCCTTTCCTACACACAGATATCTCTATGTCTCTGTAGGATTTAATACGGTATTATAATGTATTTTGCTATGTAAACATTTTGGATTAAATAAATAATTTTTGTTGTTATTATTTCTAAGGCGAAAAACACATTGAGGCTATTATCGTCTCCCTAAATGTAAGTGTGAGTGTAAAGCGTTAAAGTCGAAGTGTAGTGTTGTAAGTGCAAGTGCTTGTTAGACTCGGGTACCGCGAGGGACGTCTAAAGCTAGTCTGCACCCCTGCGGGGGAAATAAATAAATAAATGTGTATTAGTATTTATTGAAATTTTTGAGAGATTTGTTTTACTCTGGGCTCAAACATCAATTGTGGTAATAGAGTAAACTGGTTCGTTACACAGTAAAATCTTTTCAACAGTTTCAAAATGGCGGCCAGTCACAATCTTAGAGAAAATCATGACTTTCTTGTCCTAAACGTTTTTGAATATCCGATTTCACAGTGAGCAATGGACGAACTCTTTTTTATTGAAAATACTAAAATGAATGTGGCAGCGGTCAAGGTCCATGTTGGATTGTTAGTTTAAATAAATGTTAATTTACGCAGGTTTTAACAATAACCGTGATAGTATTACTTTTTAGAAATTCGCCTACATTACGTTAGAGTTACGATTATTTTACTTTCTTTGGGGCGTTTAAGAAAACTGCAAAAATTCTATTCAAACTATTATTTCACAGTGAGACTAAAAAAAGTCACCGATTGCTTTATAACACGATACTTTACTTAAAGACGTAAACGCAGTTAAAATTTAAAGTTTATTTTGTCTTTAGTGAGAGACATTGAGGGATATTTCGTTTTGAAAACATGGGGAATATTAGTCCACCCTTGCGGCGGACAGGAAACAAGATGGATTGTTATATCTTGACGTCGGTATTAGGTCCGGATTGGCGAATCTTCAATAAAACATGGCGGCTGGTTCATACCATCGACAACAGCCCTCTAGATAAGTATGAAAGTCTCGTCGCTCGTAAATATCAGCGCTATCTGAACACGTTTTTCACAATTAACTTTTCAGTTGAGCGACTTAAGATTTGATTTATATTTTCAACATTAGGAAGCAGCTCTCGGAAAATTGTACTTTTACTGGAGAAAAATTGCGCATAATTTAAAGAGGGAGTTTTCTTTGTTTATCAGGCAAGTAAAATGTAATTATCAAGGTCACAGCGACTCGCGTCAATTAGGCTGCATTTTATTTGCCGTATTATTTTGTTCTGCGAATACAATAAAAAGGAAACTGTGTAAAAACACTGCACAAACTATCTCGTATTTAACTATTACGCAAAATCTGCTCATAACTCAAGCGAGTGTAGCGAATTCGAAATTAATAAAATTCGTTGCACATTAGTAAAAAATAAAACAGAAAAAATCAAATCGCGGCACGACCTCGTCTTGCTGACGTGATGGAAGCGAATTTCTGAAAATAAATTCTTTGTCGCCCTGTTTTTTGAAACAAGGAATGCATCATCTCAAATAGCAATAAAATCTGCAAATATTATTTTTAAACTTTCAAATTGCATTGAAAATACAAAAACAATCCTTGACAGTCGTCAACAATTTTTAAATTTCAATAGATTTTTAAAATTCAAAATATATTTAACGCCGATTACAATGGTGACGTCAGCATTTTAAAATAATTTAAGAAATAAAGCTGTAAAAACAGCCGCTATTAAAAAAATATTGAACGAGTTTGTTATTTAAGAAATTTATCCAAATTGAAACCGAAATAGATTTTCTTGCCAAGCGTACAATCTGACTAAAATTGCGAATATTGGGGTAAAAACTTTAACGTACCCTACAGATCGAAAAGGTACTAAGTTTTACCAAAAAACCTATAAGCTTGTTTGCTTCAATTGTAAACTCAATAATAAACACAAAACAAATATTTCAGGGTATATTTTTAATTTTTTACGGCTAACTGTGCAACCATAGTTTTTTAAAAGTTCAAACTTGCTGAAATGGTTTGAGTTATGTATAGTCATACAGGACCAAAGTTCTAGGTGTGAATGGTTTTGTTGGAAAATGTTCTATCCTAAAACATTGGTTTAAGAGTTATCATTCTAGTAAGTGTAAAATTTTGGTTATTGGTTTTAGTAAATATTTGGAGTGAAGTTTTAGAAGCTGTTTTTAGTCCTGCAAAAGAAATGTTTTAGTAGCTGGCACTTTTGTAAATGCAAATGTTTTAAGAAATATTGGTTTTTTGTAAACGCAAGGATATAGGAATGTTTGGAGTGAAGATTTTGAAGTTGTTTTTAGTCCTATAAATGATTTGTTTTTTGTAGGCGGCGCTTTTGTGAATGCAAAGTATTAGGAAATATTGGTTTTTGTAA
>CM040184.1:87391822-87411822 GCA_022606455.1 Callitettix versicolor
GCCTCGGCATGCGGCATGTCTACCTTGCATACAGATCACTGCCAACTTGAGCTTTGTGGGCGTGAGGCAAACTTGATAACATCCGAGTGCTTCAAACTTTTATAAACAAAATGGTTATTATATTAATTCGTAGCACATTCTAATGGCCATCATGGCGAGACCCAGACCCGGGATGTTTGATTCTCGCAGAACTGGTCCAAACTGATCCAAACTTGCACAAAAATGGTTTTTTTTTGTCAAACTTGAACAAGTTTGTTACTTAGAAAAATACGTTCAAAATATTTGAAAATGCGATGTCATCGTATGCATAAATTAGAACTTTACTTCTTCAAATAGCATTGATATTACGAGAATATATCTGACGGAGTTCAGGGTTCACTTTCTTATTTTCTGTTTATTTTGAAGTTTCATGTGCTAATTTATACAGTTTTAATTCAAAATTTGGAAGAAAATAGAAGTCGATACTAGGTTAGTCCCGTTTGTTTCATCTAAAAATTATGTCAACCGTCTCAACAGCGGCCATTTTATTTTTAGAAGTATAAAGAACTATTTCGTACAAAGTACTTGTTGGATATAATATATTATATTGTAAGATATTATATAATTGTAAACGGTCTAACAATTTCGTGCTGGATTTGCTTGTTAAGAAGTGTAATAGCGTTCTTTATTACACTTTATTATTAAATTTAAATATTTATATACTTAATAATATTTACATTATTAGTGTATCCAAAAGAGAGATTGAACGATTGATTTATTAACAGGTGAAGTTGAGGATCATCAGGTGCTCTCTTCGACTTAAGCCCGTGAAAATAAAATACAATATTGCATTAATTATACACAAATAAAATAAGTATACTAATTTAATAATGGTAATAATAAGATATAAAATTAAGAAAGTATCTTATAGTATACTAAATAGAAAGTACTATACAAAAATACTTGAGAGAGAGAGAGAGAGAGAGAGAGAGAGAGAGAAAGAGAGAGAGAGA
Organism: Callitettix versicolor; assembly: GCA_022606455.1. Classification (NCBI taxonomy): domain Eukaryota; kingdom Metazoa; phylum Arthropoda; class Insecta; order Hemiptera; family Cercopidae; genus Callitettix; species Callitettix versicolor. The sequence goes on from CM040184.1 coordinate 87,392,815, forward strand.
GAGTAACAGATAAAGAGAGAGAGAGAGAGAGAGGGAGAGGGAGAGGTGGAGGTAGAGGGAGAGGGAGAGGGCAACGGAGAGGGGGAGGGACAGGGAGAGAGGGAGAGGGAGATGGACAGGGAGAGGAAGAGGGAGAGATAGAGGGAGAGGAAGAGGGAGAGATAGAGGGAGAGGGAGAGGTGGAGGTTGAGGTGGAGGTGGAGGTAGAGGGACAGGGAGAGAGGGAGAGGGCGACGGAGAGGGGGAGGGACAGGGAGAGAGGGAGAGGGAGATGGACAGGGAGAGGAAGAGAGAGAGGGAGGGAGAGGTAGAGTTGGAGGTGGAGGTGGAGGTGGAGGTAGAGGGACAGGGAGAGAGGGAGAGGGCGACGGAGAGGGTTAGGGACTGGAAGAGAGGGAGGGACATGGAGAGAGGGAGAGGGAGATGGACAGGGAGAGGAAGAGAGAGAGGAAGGGAGAGGTAGAGGTGGAGGTGGAGGTAGAGGGACAGGGAGAGAGGGAGAGGGCGACGGAGAGAGGGAGAGGAAGAGGGAGAGGAAGAGGGAGAGGAAGAGGGAGAGGGAAAAGGAGAGGGAGAGGGAAATGGAGAGGGAAATGGAGAGGGAGAGGGGGATGGGAGAAGTTGAGAGAAAGAGAGAGATAACGTACACTATTGTCATGGGTAGGGTAGTGGGAGACTCAGCGATTGTCTGTACAAATTTCGCTACCTTCTTCTCATTCGCTCATACTTCTGCTAAATCTTTTCGTTATATTTTTGTAACTATGTTACTTTCACACGTTCTTTACCAAAGCGCGAAGGGCCGAGATCTGGCATTAAAAGTTTTTACTTCAAAAACATAGTAATTGAACGGCTGCACAAGAGTTGGTCTTATCTGCCGTAAACACGAGGTTCAGGAATTATCGAAGTACGTTGGTTCAACTAACAGCGCAATAACAATTCAATTAGTATTTTATACGACCTTGAACGAATTCCATTTTGCCGAGCGTGGACAAGCTGCTGCAGCGAACAAATTAACACCGAATTGTTTTATTTTAAACTAGGTCATTCGGTACAAAAGGGGGTAAGTGGGTTGGGGCGGAGGGGGCAAAGATCAGAAACAAACTTGCATCACGTGTCCCAAGTTTTGTAATTGAAATCGATTTTGTAAAAGAGTTGACGATTTAAGTGCTCATAAGACGATTATGTTGTAGCCAGGTCAAAAGATAACGAATTCAAATAAAATTATATTTCAAAAACACTGCATAAAGTTTACAAATATATTATGGCAGATATCTTGTAGACGTGATGGAAGCCATTATTCAAAAAGCAATACAACATTTTTTAAACTTACTTGTTTGACTTTCAGAAACAGAGTTAAAAACCTTTGTAATATTAAAGTTTATTATGCTTATAAAATCAGATTTACAAAAAAATATAAAACTTTTTAAGATATGGACAGCCCGCCATTTTGAAACGGTAAGCGGATTTTACTAGGTCTTGCCTAAGGCTATTACAGAAATACAGATGTATATCAAGTTTGAATAAAATTTATCAAAAATTGTAAAAGTTAGGCTGCAATGAAACTTACTATATATATATATATATATATATATATATATATATATATATATATATATATACACATGACTGGTTCACCCGTATTTCGTAATGAAATTTTAAGTGCTAAATATTTTTGAAACACTTTTTAAGTTAAAAAATCTGTCAAGTCTAAACTTCTCAAAATCAGCTGCATCTAATATCGGATAACGAAATACCGAAGTGGAATTTGATATTTATGTCAAAAAATTCTTTTTCCTGGAACCGTGAAATTCTTTTATTTTCAAATTTCTTACGTCTTGAGCCGGAAAACCAAAATAAACCAAAATAATAAAAAGAAAACGATGAAAAACAAAACTTTTCTATGCCCAATGTTCAAACATGTGATTTCACCATCGTAAATCACCGTTAGGTTAGGTTTCAATATTCTTCAATAACTTAGAATTTTAAAATTATAATATGTGGAGATTTTAATGCCTTATGTGATGGTAAAGTCAGATTAAAAAAAGTGTAAGATATAATTCGCTGCTTTTATTTTTTTTCTATGCCCAATGTTCAAACATGTGATTTCACCATCGTAAATCACCGTTAGGTTAGGTTTCAATATTCTTCAATAACTTAGAATTTTAAAATTATAATATGTGGAGATTTTAATGCCTTATGTGATGGTAAAGTCAGATTAAAAAAAGTGTAAGATATAATTCGCTGCTTTTATTTTTTTTTCTATGCCCAATGTTCAAACATGTGATTTCACCATCGTAAATCACCGTTAGGTTAGGTTTCAATATTCTTCAATAACTTAGAATTTTAAAATTATAATATGTGGAGATTTTAATGCCTATTGTGATGGTAAAGTCAGATTAAAAAAAAGTGTAAGATTTAATTCGCTGCTTTTATTTTTATAGATTGTATATATTAAAATTTATTGAGCACCCAGTTTGTCCAATTACTCAAAACATAATACATTTTAAAAATATTTCCATCTTCAACAAACCAAAGACAGCAATAAACCGAAAATAAAAATCTGCCATTCTCTTCACCAGCTCAAGCCGAAAAGCATTATAACTGTGGAAATGTAAATCGCTTTACCCATTTCGCAAATATAGGTTATTTTGTTCGGCGTTTTGATTGCACTTACTTCTTGTTACTGTTTACTCGGCAGAAACACGCAAAGTGTCTGTACCCCCAAAGCGCCCGCGCCCACTTGACCCAGATCTGTCCGACAAACACATTTACTGCGGCTCTACGTTGTATCGGTTAATAAAGTGTATAAAATCATCACCGAATCAGCCGGGATCCATTACACTTATTTATACAACGGCGACCTCCTTATTAAACTTTCAACGCATTTTTGTTTGATGGCTGTTGTTCTCTGGGGGGGAGGAGGGGTAAGAAGAAGAATAAAACAGGCCATTTCGTACATTAGCCGGAAGGGTCTGTTGTCGTCCCGGGGTTGGGGACCTCGCGAGATATATTTACAGACAAATATAGCCACCACGTGGTGGCAACGCCGAACTCGGTCGGCACGGTGACCCTATCGGTTAGAAAATATCGGGCCCACGTGCCGCGTCATCCGCCGCGGTATCGGAGCGATCGATGAGGGCGCGTGTCTTGGAAGTGGTACAAACGACAATCAATGCGGGTTAGGAGAATATATCGGCCGGCAAACCTGATACTGCCCATTTTGTAATCGCCGCACGCAGCTGCTTTGCTAATGCAATGGAGGCGAATTTCCAAACTAATAAATGTTGATACGGGATTGTATTCTACTCTGTAAAGTACAAAAACATAAAGTTTAATATACATAACGATATAAGGGGGGGTTAATGTGGCTGTGACAGTTGATTTAGCACCATAGCTGTTATATTGGTAATATTTCAACTAAAGCTATGCATACTGTTCTTGTATACAACGAGTATAAATATGTATTTCTTCTATTTTTAATAATTATTGTAAAACTTGTGGGTTGTATTTTAAAATAAGAGTGTTGTTTCTTGGTCCAAGTATTTTTACCAACACAGCCATCTAGACTTGTGTTGTAGCGTTTATACTTTCGTTTAGTCTCTTAATAACAAGAGTTGATTCATCCTCTTTATAAACGTTGTGTATTGTTTAATATGAAAAAAACAATACAAACGTAAAGTTTAAAAAAATATCGCTGACGTAATTGTAGCGAATTTCCAACAAAAATTTGTATTTTATAATTTTGTTTTGAAAATCTAATTCCACCATCACAACCAACATCAAGGAGTGCATTAATTATTATTTTACATTTTCAAGTTACATTAGAATAATGGAAATAAACCCTGACCGCCTTCACTTTAGTTATTGTATTTTCAATAAATTTAAAAATTTAGTCTTAGCTTTGTTTTTTAAATCTTTCGTGTTGCATTTTTTAAGCAATTATTGCACACGTGGGCAAACGTAATGGTCATAACTTCACCTCAGGTAAAGGCCATCTGAGGCTTTTATCTCTTTCTCTCTCCCCCCTCACTCTCTCTCTCTCTCTCACACACACACACACACACACACAAACACACATTCATTCTAATTTCAATATTAATATTCTTTATTCTATCTTTAAGTAATAATTAAAAAAAGAACTATTATGATTGTGTTTATTTATCTTAAGTTCATATTCTTCACAGAACTAGGGCGTAGCCTTGTTTATTTATCTTAAGTTCATTTTCTTCGCATAACCAGGGCGTAGCCTCGTTTATTTATCTTAAGTTCATTTTCTTCGCATAACCAGGGCATAGCCTCGTTTATTTATCTTAAATTCATTTTCTTCGCATAACCACGGCGTAGCCTCGTTTATTTATCTTAAGTTCATTTTCTTCACATAACCAGGGCGTAGCTTTGTTTATTTATCTTAAGTTCATTTTCTTCACATAACCAGGGCGTAGCCTTATTTATTTATCTTAAGTTCATTTTCTTCGCATAACCAGGGCATAGCCTCGTTTATTTATCTTAAATTCATTTTCTTCACATAACCAGGGCGTAGCCTTGTTTATTTATCTTAAGTTCATTTTCTTCACATAACCAGGGCGTAGCTTTGTTTATTTATCTTAAGTTCATTTTCTTCACATAACCAGGGCGTAGCCTTGTTTATTTATCTTAAGTTAATTTTATTCACATAACCAGGGCATAGCCTCGTTTATTTATCTTAAATTCATTTTCTTCGCATAACCAGGAAATAGCCTCATTTATTTATCTTAAGTTCATTTTCTTCACAGAATCAGGGCGTAGCCTTGTTTATTTATCTTAAGTTCATTTTCTTCACATAACCAGGGCGTAGCTTTGTTTATTTATCTTAAGTTCATTTTCTTCACATAACCAGGGCGTAGCCTTGTTTATTTATCTTAAGTTAATTTTATTCACATAACCAGGGCATAGCCTCGTTTATTTATCTTAAATTCATTTTCTTCGCATAACCAGGAAATAGCCTCATTTATTTATCTTAAGTTCATTTTCTTCACATAACCAGGGCGTAGCTTTGTTTATTTATCTTAAGTTCATTTTCTTCACATAACCAGGGCGTATCCTTGTTTATTTATCTTAAGTTCATTTTATTCACATAACCAGGGCGTAGCCTAGTTTATTCATCTTAAATTAATTTTCTTCACATAACCAAGATGTAGCCTTGTTTATTTATCTTAAGTTCATTTTCTTCACATAACCAGGGCGTAGCTTTTTTTATTTATCTTAAGTTCATTTTCTTCACATAACCAGGGCGTATCCTTGTTTATTTATCTTAAGTTCATTTTCTTCACATAACCAGGGCGTATCCTTGTTTATTTATCTCAAGTTCATTTTCTTCACATAACCAGGGCGTAGCTTTGTTTATTTATCTTAAGTTCATTTTCTTCACATAACCAGGGCGTATCCTTGTTTATTTATATTAAGTTCATTTTCTTCACATAACCAGGGCGTAGCTTTGTTTATTTATCTTAAGTTCATTTTCTTCACATAACCAGGGCGTATCCTTGTTTATTTATCTTAAGTTCATTTTATTCACATAACTAGGGCGTAGCCTAGTTTATTCATCTTAAATTAATTTTCTTCACATAACCAAGATGTAGCCTTGTTTATTTATCTTAAGTTCATTTTCTTCACATAACCAGGGCGTAGCTTTTTTTATTTATCTTAAGTTCATTTTCTTCACATAACCAGGGCGTATCCTTGTTTATTTATCTCAAGTTCATTTTCTTCACATAACCAGGGCGTAGCTTTTTTTATTTATCTTAAGTTCATTTTCTTCACATAACCAGGGCGTATCCTTGTTTATTTATCTCAAGTTCATTTTCTTCACATAACCAGGGCGTATCCTTGTTTATTTATCTTAAGTTCATTTTCTTCACATAACCAGGGCGTATCCTTGTTTATTTATCTCAAGTTCGTTTTCTTCACATAACCAGGGCGTAGCTTTGTTTATTTATCTTAAGTTCATTTTCTTCACATAACCAGGGCGTATCCTTGTTTATTTATCTCAAGTTCATTTTCTTCACATAACCAGGGCGTAGCTTTGTTTATTTATCTTAAGTTCATTTTCTTCACATAACCAGGGCGTAGCCTTGTTTATTTATCTTAAGTTCATTTTCTTTACATAACCAGGATGTAGCTTTGTTTATTTATCTCAAATTCATTTCCTTCACATAACCAGGCATTGCCTCGTTTGTTTATCTTAAATTCATTTTCTTCACATAACCAAGGTGTAGCCTCGTTTATTAACCTATAAAAACCTACTTACAAACAAATCCATGTTCTACACAAACAGCCAACGGAGAAGTGTAAGTACAAAAATAATATTGATGTTATTTATAATGGGTTTACAAAAGACGAATCGGATTTGCCATCGACATTCCTGCGCGCAGTGTATTGGATTCCTGGACGAGGGGACGAGGGGAGAACAGACGTTAAGCCGAGCCGAGCTATTATTTTCTGCGTTAATAGAATCTTTTTACTCGCAAGTTGGAATCTGAAATTCGTAAAGGTTTTGCAAAATAAATTGTTTTGGGCGAACGTTCGTTGTACATGTTGAATATAAGAAAGTTTCTGTAAAATTTCCCACTGAAATTTGGTAGTTGTTGAAAAGTGGACCGTGAGATTTTGATTGATACTCCCCGCAGGGGGGTGCAGATTATCTGCACCTATTGAGAGGGTTTAGACGTCCCTCGCGGTACCCGAGTCTAACACACACTTACACTTACAACACTACACTTTCGACTTTAACACTTTACACTCACACTTACATCTAGGGCGGCGATAATAGCTTTAATGTGCTATCCGCCTTAAAATGAAATTAAAAAAAAAATGATTGATACATTCATTGGCTGGTTCAATTGTACTAAAAGAAGGATTGTTTTCCTTAAAATATATACCAATACATTTTTATATATGTCTAGTTTTTCTCATTTTAAAATTTTCTTTTTAGGGAATTTCAAATCGAAAATGAATTATTGGGGCGGCTATCATAGTATCACCCATACACGGGACTTTGAAATAAACGTCGATCCTAAACTTTACATCTTTTTTGAGGGGTTGTTGAAAGTGTGTGTGTGTGTGTGTGTGTGTGTGTGTGTGTGTGTGTGTGTGTGTGTGTGTGTTGTGTATGTGTGTGTGTGTGTGTGTGTGTGTGTGTGTGTGTGTGTGTGTGTGTGTGTGTGTGTGTGTGTGTGTGTGTGTGTGTGTGTGTGTGTGTGTGTGTATGTGTGTGTGTGTGTGTGTGTGTGTGTGTGTGTGTGTGTGTGTGTGTGTGTGTGTGTGTGTGTGTGTGTGTGTGTGTGTGTGTGTGTGTGTGTGTGTGTGTGTGTGTGTGTGTGTGTGTGTGTGTGTGTGTGTGTGTGTGTGTGTGTGTGTGTGTGTGTGTGTGTGTGTGTGTGTGTGTGTGTGTGTGTGTGTGTGTGTGTGTGTGTGTGTGTGTGTGTGTGTGTGTGTGTGTGTGTGTGTGTGTGTGTGTGTGTGTGTGTGTGTGTGTGTGTGTGTGTGTGTGTGTGTGTGGTGTGTGTGTGTGTGTGTGTGTGTGTGTGTGTGTGTGTGTGTATGTGTATGTATGTGTGTGTATGTATGTATGTATGTATGTATGTATGTGTGTGTGTGTGTGTGTGTGTGTGTGTGTGTGTGTGTGTGTGTGTGTGTGTGTGTGTGTGTGTGTGTGTGTGTGTGTGTGTGTGTGTGTGTGTGTGTGTGTGTGTGTGTGTGTGTGTGTGTGTGTGTGTTTGTGTGTTGTAGGTGTGTGTACGTGTATGTATGTGTGTATTTGTGTGTGTATGTGTATGTGTGTGTGTGTAAAATCGATTTTGGTAATAGCTTGAACAATTCGTTGAACTGTAAAATTTCATTCATCATTTTCAAAATAGCGGATATTTGAACTTTTTAAAAATGCATAACTTTTTATCTTAAATAATTTTCAAAATACGATTTCTGAATCAGCGAACCATTATGAATTTTCAAAACCGTTGACATTAAGAAATTCAATTTGAATAGGTCCTGATTAAATGCAATTGGAGGAAGTAGATTTCAACGCTGTTTATGATAGTCAAACGAAACTTTCAAAAACACGATAAGGAAAGAGATAGTTTTGGAAAATTCGCTTGCATTACGTCAGCGAGACAGCTGCACGTGACGTTTATTTTGTACTTAATTTTGGTAAACAATTTTAAATATCGTAATTTTAAAAATACGTTTAAGCGACTTTGATTTAAGTTTGCATTTAACTTCCTAAGTACAAAAAAAGTAGCTACTTTTTCAAAAGTTTCAGTTCAGAAAAAGATTGTCAGAAGCCAGAATATTAACCGTATTCGTCCAACAGTTCGTTAGTGGATCAGCACTAAAATACGCATAACTTTTTAAACATTTGTTCATTTGAAAGAAAATTGATGTTGATCGCTTTAGATGCAAAATATTTAAAACAAATGATTTTTACGACCCTCGTGATTAATTTTATCTCGTTTATTAATAATGTAGACGTATGTTACGGGATGTTATTTTGTTACTTTTGGAAATTCGCTTCCATCACGTGAGCGTGACCACTGCACGCCAAGTTTTTCAAGTATTTTGCCGAAAAAACGTTATAAAACTTACTTTCCTCTTATTAACCGTGAAGCTGTCGTGCTTCTAAAGCGATGCTTGAGCTTGGAAAAAATACGGGCGACTTTTAAAACTCAACCTGTTGACTAAACACCATAATGAAAATAATTTTAATATCGTCAAATTCAAAGCAACTGCTTGAAAGCACTACGTGGCAGAAATGCTTTGATTACGAAGCAAATATTTCAAGATGGTGACTAAGAATGTTTTAAACAAAGTCTAAACAACGGAGTAGAGTGCATAGTTTTACAGCACGGGCTAGGAATCCCAGGCATGCGAATACTCTCTCACCCCCGAGGCACAAAAACGTTTGTCTTGCTCTTAACCAAGCGAGTAGCTTTGTGCCTCGCCCAACTATGCGAGCCTTGTATCGCGTGCCGACACCTAGCTGGCGAACATTGCATACATAACGTCACAGACAGTCTGATACTTACAACAAAGTAGCGATACTTACAACAAATTTAGGTCCGATACCTGTGTCAAAAAGCCTTCTTGCGGACGTGATGCAAGCGAATTACCTAAGTGTAAAAATCCTATATAATTTTTTCACAATTTGCAAAAAAAATATAGAAGTGAATTTTTTATTGAACTTTAAATAGCTGACATTTTGAAAAAGTTGAACGGATTTTAATGGGTAACCAAAATAGATTTTAACATGTGCATGTTTTTGGGCTAGTTTTCGATTTTGGATTTTGCGGGACGCTTGATGCGAAGAACATGTTTATATTGATACATAACGTGTATATTTTGCGCGTCGAAAATATAATATTAAATTAATTATGAGTAAAAATTACTGTTTCCGTCTTGGATCGAATTGGAGTCCTAGCGCGTGTGAGGCGAGCGTGATAACCACTACACTACGGAAACATCGAAGAAGTTCGATCGATTTAAATATATGAAGTGAATCGTTAATTTAATTTTCGCATTTGTATTAAAAAAATCAGTTGCTTTATATTATTTCGTAAGGATCAGATGATTTTATTTTTATATTATTCTTCTTTTCTGCTAGGATTATTATCACTGTGTTCAGTATAATGATATACCTTCCCTAGCTCCGTCAATTCTACTTTCGTTGACGCGTTTCGGAGAACCTCCATCTTCAAAAACTATATCTATACTGGTCATCCTATGGCCCGTCCGATTTATAATTTTCTATCTCCACCTCGTACCCCTCCTCTATTCAACACGTGTACATTAAACCTGACGTGCTCTATTTATAGAAAATTATAAATAGGACGGGCCATAATATTGGTGACCAGTATAGATACAGTTTTTGAAGATGGAAGTTCTCCGAAACGCGTCAACGAAAGTAGATTTGTCGAAGCTAGGGAAGGTAGATCATTATACTGAACACAATCAGATGATTTCATTGAACAGCTGATAAGGTACAATAAGATTCAGTTTATTATCAAATTATTTTTCTTGGTAAATATTTAAGCAAATATTCCCTGCTATGAAGATCAGTACCAATATGTCTTCTAATTAGAAAATATTAAAATTTTCGTTGACGTGATCCAAAGTCAGTGGTTTCTTATTCTTATATTTATAGTGTAGATATTGTAATGGCGTACATTTCCGGTTTGCAGAGCGTGAACATAAAGGCGTATACCATCCTACAGGAGGTACTTATTTATTTACCACCGGTGGACAATGGCGGACCTGTCTTAGTTAGCTTTCCAATCTGTGGTTTTGTTTGTACAACCTGCGCGGAACGCTGCGCTGTAAGGGGCTTTACGTTTAATTTTCTCGAAAAGCAATCTTTCCATTTTTAATAAACATCTTTTCAACTTCCCGTCGAGAGCAGCTCTGCTTGATTAATACTGAGGAGTAGCCTACGTTCTGACGTTGCCTTCTAGTCAACAACATCCCAGCCATGTTTAATTAGGCGCATATATTGTATTACGTAGTATCATTTTGTATCACCAAGTGATTGACATTTAATTACGTTATTTATTTCCTATGTTTTTGATTTAATTTACGATAGCTAGTCAATAGAGAACGAAAAATCAACGTCAAAGTAAAATGTTACGGTAGTAACTCTAGTCTCGCATCTACGACTTCGAGATGAGCAAGTTCAGAGACACAGCTGATTATCCGTACTTCGGCTCCTTCCAATAGCTCATTTTCCGGTAATTTAATTTTATATATTTTCACATACATCTGCTTGTTGGTGCGTTACTCAAGCGTATAAACGGTAAGTTTGAAAGTTATTAAGTTTTACAGGTTTTTAAGATCCGTGTACACTTAAAATCGTCACTAGCTGCACGCAGCTGTCTCTCTGACGTGATGGAAGCGAATTTTCAAAAGTAATTGTTTACCTTGTTCACTTTTTCAAACTCTGATTTCACCATCATGAACACCATTGAAATCATATTGAACTTTAAAAATAGGGAACGTACCAGAGTACATTATTTATCGGTCAGAACCAACGTGAAACAAAATTCAATGATTTCAACCGATTTTGGGAATTCATAATGCTAATTTATGGAATATTTAACGCTGATTACTGTACTGAAGTTGTGAATTCTTAAAGATTTTAGCTGGCCTCCATTCTGAAACTGTTAAACGAATTTCGTTCGTTACGTATCCAAAGTATTTTGGATACGCATCCAAAGTACATTTTCGTTCAAAGTTTAAATCAAATCGGACAAAATAACGAACGTTTGCTTGATAACACCTACACACTCTTTTATATCTCTCAAGAAGTGATCTACATGTCACGATCGGCACTTATTTCAAGGTCACGAATTTGGGACTCACTATGATGGCCGCTACAATAGCTTATTTTCCAAACGAAATCCGCTAAAGACGATCCCTGATGGAAAAAAACGCTCAATTTGATAACCTTTTTATTCCACACTACATCACCTTTTGAACGACTACAAATAATGTGTTCTACATTTAAGGTTTTATATCAATCTTTCATATATTATTACACTATTATTTTGACGGTTTTGTACCAAAAATAAGGACCTACTTTATTGAATCTACATCTATGGGGTGCCCAAATGTTCGTCAGTACACCAGGGAACTACCACGCCTCAAACGTTCCTATTTTAAGGATTTGCAATAATATAAAACCGACTTAAAACAGATAAACTTTTGTGGACAAACTTCCAAGTTAAGTGCAGACATAGGTGACAAATAATTAATTGTGTGTGTAACAAAACAGCTGATTGATAAAGAAAACATTGTTCATAGTAATATTTAAATTATCCAAGACTTTTAAATTACCATCCAAATTAATAAGACATTAATAAGAATTAATAAGACTGATGAATTACCATCCGAATCAGTTTTGAAAGTAGAATCGATAAGACAATCTAGGTTAGTTCTAATATGTAAATTTTATTAAAGAGTCTGCTTTTAGTAAACAGTAAATACTGTAACCTAATGTATTTAACGTAAAATCAGGTTTTAATAAGTTTTTTTTTTGTAAATATTTCATCAATTTACACTGTTAGAATTCACTTTTAATTATAAAGTTTATACATTTTCATAAGGAAGTAAAATGAAGTAGATGCACTTATTGAATATAACTATAACGTCTAATTTAGAGAATTTTATACTGACTAGGAATAATGTTTAAGCCCTACATGGTCCTAGAAATAGGACTAATAAGTCCTACTTGGTTTTTAAAACGATTTTACTTAGTTAAAAACGTACAAGTGTCGAATTAAAGATCAATGTATTATTGTACGTAAACGGTTTATTTGAATTGTTTTTTACAGAATTCATAATATATTGCTTACATTCAATTACGGATTGCGACTTCATAAAAAAATATCGCTGAACACTGTTCATCTTCTTGCTGTACATTGTCATATATTATTTCTTTTTCTTATTTCTTTTTCCCCCAATCTTTCCCCATCTGCTCAAGGTCACACGAGCCCACTTCACAATCCTCGGTTCACAAGAGCTTCTTTATTTACTCATATTCGTACAGCAACAATTACGTCTGTACACCAGTACTTACGAGCCCTTTTATTGTGTGTGAGGTTGATATATTACTTAAGGAAATGCACAAGTCACTTCAGGAGGAAAAGATAACCGTTCCCGGATACGATTGGACAATATCGATTTAAGTGTAACAAAGCAACAACAGAGTGCATGAAGCGCACAAAAGAATCCCACCCCTCATAGAAGAGCCCCTTGACTTCTTGTACGCTACGCATAACGTGAAGGAGAATGTATAGGGAGTACAGGGGTGATTAATGTTAAATAAACTGCGACATTTTTTGGCAAAGTAATTTACTTTAGAGTAAGTGAAATTTCACTGATTTAAAAAAAGGTGGCAGTCGCATGACTGCCGACAGAAGTGACTGCTTCTTATCACGGGTTATGGTTATATATTTTACACCACAAAATAAAATTTATAGTCGATTTTCAAAATCATGAGTACGTTCATTTCAGTTTAATATATTTCTAAATACAATATTATATGATTTTTTGCCAAGATATAGATTTTTGCTACTCGAGACTAGAATAGACTATAACTGACCATGGGAGAAGCACGGAGTCCCAAATGTATTCCTGCTACTCTTAATATCTGACCCTGTGATTTATTAATTGTCATTGTAAATGCCAACTTCAATGGAAACTGCAATATTTTAATTTGGAAAGGCAGGTTGTTTGGAATTATAAGATTGTTTCATGTAAAATAATTGCAAATGTAAGCTTATAAACAATAATTTTATAATAAATAATAAAAGGGCTTCAGATTTTTAAAACGGGAATACATCTGTGTCCATCTCAGGTACCTAAACCATGTTCATTTTAAATTTCATCTCAATCGGTCCAGCGGTCAAAGTGTGATTGAATAACAGTCAAAAACTCACACATAAACTTTCAAATTTAAAATATTATATTAAGAAGTATAAAATATTATTAAAACGTCACTGTTGTAGCCTAAAGTTAACACATATCACAAAACTGAATACTAAATAATTCAGTTGCACTGGGTAAGTAGTATAATGGCATTTAAATATTTATTATTCACACCTATCAATATATAATAACGTATAAAACGTCACTGTTACACAGTTAACACTTGTCATAAAACTAAATACTAAATAAAGTTGGACTGGGTAAGTAGTATAATGGCATTTAAATATTTATTATTCACACCTACCAATATATAATAACGTATAAAACATCACTCTTACACAGTTAACATTTGTCATAAAACTAAATACTAAATAAAGTTGGACTGGGTAAGTAGTATAGTGGCGTTTAAAATAATTTAAATATTTATTATTTACCTACCAATACATAATAAACGTATAAAACGTTACTGTTACACAGTTAACACAACACAAAACTAAATAATTAAGTTGGACTGGGTAAGTAATATAACGGCGCGAACATACAAGTTTTCACTTCAAAAATATATTTTAAAACAAAAATATATATAAGAGCGTGATGTGTGACGGCAAATTGAATTTTTTTCTATGCAAAACATACATCCATACCCCGCCATAAGAAGTATTCACTTCAATAGTAATAGTCGATGCATCTGTTTCTCCGACGTAATAGAAGCGAATTTCAAAAATAACGTTTTATCAGACACTTTTTTGAAAATTTGATTTTAGTATTAAAATCGGCGTTAGAATCTGCATAAATAAGAATGTGGAATTTTAATATGTAGAAAAATTTAAGGAGACTTTAACGCCGGTGACATTAGATTTTCAAAAAAGTAGTTCTGGCAAACGTCCGTTGCAAAATAAACTGTTTAAACAGCCATCATCAGAGACTTGAAGTGAGCACCGATCCTGAACTCGAGATCACTTATTAAGAGGTCGTTAATATCTGTCCATCTATCTTCTTGTATATACACTTACGTATTTCTTTTAAGAAGCTTACGTTTGAAAATTTTGTTCCATGTCATTCAAACTAAACTAAAAAATCTACTTGAATAATAGTTTGGGCAAGGTCATTAACTAACAAAATTTGTTCAACAGTTTAAAAACGGGTGCTCCGTGGTCGAAGTGGTTAAAGCATCAGTCTACTGCGTCACTCAACTACCCACCTAAAGGTTCTTAATTCGCGCCGCAGTTGCTCCCGTTGTTTTCCCCTTACCGTTAGCGCTGATCACTAGTCCTCGTTAGGCTAACTGGCATAAAGTACGTACGTTAAAAAAACAGTTTATAAACGACGGCTATTTGAAATTACGTAAACAATGATAAAATTTGAAATGTTAAACAAATGATAACGCAAATGTCTCAAGTAGTTTTAAAAGTCTGATTGAAGTGACAAATCTGGTTCGACAGCGGTCAGGGTTAATTTTCGTTTTGTTGAATGCCATTTTAAGGAATACGCAGACTTCAATGCTGTTTACGAATGTGAAAATAAAGTACGAAAAAGAGGGCGAGACGAAAAATTACTTTTGGAAATTAGTTTTTTTCACTTCAGCAAAACCTTTGCGTTCCACGGTTACTTAAGATTTGGGATGGCCGCAGATTTTAAAATGTTGGATGCATTTCGCTTACGGACCTAGAACGCGCTTGACTAAGTTGTTATTGAAACAGGTTTCCGTTCCAAGATTGAAACAATTTGGACCAAACGTGTGAGTGTTGGAGTAATAACACTGTCACACACACTCAAGCAAGCCGCGCAAGTATACACAACACAACATTTATAAAATTTGTAACCTTAATTTAAAAAGTCCCTGGTTGGGATCTTATCATAATGTCCAATCAAAATTTCCAATTCCTATCGGAAATTTACAAATAAATATCGATTTTCTAACATTTTTATATAGTGCGGTATTCATTTGACGGTCTATTATTTCGGCTATGCATGTTTTCGAAGCAAAATATTGCCCCCCCCACCGAAGTGGACCTAGCTTAATTAATGCACAACCAAGTGGGTAGCCCAATTCCCGGGACCATTGCCAAGTGTCAGGGGCGTGTTATGCGATTTAAAACGATAATGTAGAAATAAGCATAGTTTCTAAATATATCATCACTATACTGAAAGTTTGCTATACTTCAATGTAAATTTAAGCTGAAACCAGTTCACTGGGCGCTACGTGTTTGAACATATAATTGCTGCACGCAGCTTTCTCGCTGACAAATAAGCATAGTTTCTAAATATATCATCACTATACTGAAAGTTTGCTATAATTCAATGTAAATTTAAGCTGAAACCAGTTCGCTGGGCGCTACGTGTTTGAACATATAATCGCTGCACGCAGCTTTCTCGCTGACAAATAAGCATAGTTTCTAAATATATCATCACTATACTGAAAGTTTGCTATACTTCAATGTAAATTTAAGCTGAAACCAGTTCACTGGGCGCTACGTGTTTGAACATATAATTGCTGCACGCAGCTTTCTCGCTGACAAATAAGCATAGTTTCTAAATATATCATCACTATACTGAAAGTTTGCTATACTTCAATGTAAATTTAAGCTGAAACCAGTTCACTGGGCGCTACGTGTTTGAACATATAATTGCTGCACGCAGCTTTCTCGCTGACAAATAAGCATAGTTTCTAAATATATCATCACTATACTGAAAGTTTGCTATAATTCAATGTAAATTTAAGCTGAAACCAGTTCGCTGGGCGCTACGTGTTTGAACATATAATCGCTGCACGCAGCTGTTTCGCTGACATGATGGAAGGTTTTTATCTTACAACCATTTAAAAATCTATTATTTTTTGGTGAGAATCAGCAGTCTTTAAAATAACATTACAGATGTTTAAATGAACCATGACCGCCATCAAATTAATTTTCTAAATTTTAACTGATTTTGAAAATTTTAAATGCTAACTAATAAGAACATTAACGATAATTAAGATGGAGAAATATGGTTTGAAAAAAGTAAGATTAAAACTAATTTTTTTTAAAGTTCGAAATAATCTCTATTTCGAAAAAAATTAACTTATTTGGCTGAAAACGAACCTGTACCACAATTATCTGATTTTACTAAAATATATTTTTCGTTAAGCTTTAATTAAATATCTATATTTTAGCCTACTAAACATTCAGGTTACAATAAAATTACGAAACTAAACCTTGACCGTTGTTTAAAATTTAAAACTTCAAATGTTAACTTTGCAGATTATCGCGCTGATTAACAAAGATTTTTTAAATTTTTATTTAAAAATATAGCATGAAGAGTTACGACTTGAAACTTCCAAACGATTCGATTTGAACTATTATTTTGAAAACACTAAACAGATTTTTTCGGGCAACAAACTTGAAAAAGCAATAAAAAAAATACGAAGATTTTTGTGCAAAGTTTTAAAAAAACGGTTTAAAATAGCAACCTTGAGAATGCTAACACACTCATGAGCACCATTTACTTGAAATGTTTTAACAACCCTTACCATAGCTCAGGATTGCCGTAAACGCTCTCACTCTCTCTCTCTCTCTCTCTCACACACACACACACACACACAACACACGCGCTCTTTCTCTCTCTTCTCTCTCTCCCTCCCTCCCTCTCTCTCTCTCTCACACACACACGAACTCTTTCTCTCTCTCTCTCTCTCACACACACACACACCACACGCGCTCTTTCTCTCTCTCTCTCTTTCTCTCTATCTCCCTCTCCCTCTCTCCCTCTCTCTCTATCCCGCTCTCTCTTTCACTCTCTCTCTCTCTCACACACACACATGCAACACACACACGAGCTCTTTCTCTCTCTCTCTCTCTCTCCTTCTCTCTTTCTGTCTTTCTCTCTCTCTCTCCTTCTCTCTCTGTCTTTCTCTCTCTCTCTCTCACACACACGAGCTCTTTCTCTCTCTCTCCTTCTCTCTCTCTCCTTCTCTCTCTCTCTCTCTCTCTCTCTCTCTCTCTCTCACACACACACACACACGAGCTCTTTCTCTCTCTCTCTCTCTCTCTCTCTCTCTCTCTCTCTCTCTCTCTCACACACACACACACACACACGAGCTCTTTCTCTCTCTCTCCTTCTCTCTTTTTCTCTCTCTCTTTCTCTCTCTCTTTCTCTCTCTCTCTGTCTCGCTCTCTCTCTCTCTCTCTCTCTCTCTCTCTCTCTCTCTCTCTCTCTCTCTCTCTCTCTCACACACACACACACACACACACACACAATTGGTACCGGATCAGTATGTTAACATAATAACACGTCCAATAGCTGGTTTCAAAAATTTAAAGGGAAAGTTTTTCTTTAAGGTCTTTTATCACTGTATTGGACATTAATCCCCCCTATAATGTATGCGCCATATGTCGATTTCAACATATGACCGTGCAGTCCATCTTAAACTACAAGTCGATATTAAATTGGAAAATGTAGTGGGGGGGGAGGATATCAGTTTAAGGGATCCAATATTGGCTTCTCTCCATAACTGTAGCCTGACCAGATGTCCGCCAAAAAATAATACCTCATACTAAATATTGACTTTATATTAAAAACATGTTATCCCGTGAACGTTATATCATCTTGGATTTATGGGCACTTAATGGTGAGTATATAATCACTTCTAATTCAATAACGGACGTGATGAAAGCGGACTTCGAACAATAATATCTTTCTAACACTTCAGTGAAAATCTGATTTCAAGATCAAAACCAGCGTTAAATTCTGGTTAAAGTATTAAACAAAACGGAACCCTGACCACCGTCAGATACATTTCGTATATTAGGTGGAATTAAATGCCCTTTTATGCGGGTTTTAAAGCCGATATAACAATGGTGAAATGCGATTTTCAAAATAATGCGGGATTCAAAAGTTGGTAACTTTGTTTAAAATTTGGAGTTGTTACCATTTTGAAACGTTTCAACAAATTTTACTGGGTAACGGATTGTTATACGAACAATCATTGCCGAAATTTGTTTTTGGACCGATTTGAATGAAATTTAGAGTTAAATTTCAAAACGCTTAACATTATAAAACATTTGTTGTTGTTGTTATTTTAAGGCGAAAAGCACATTAAGGTTATTATCGCCTCCCTAAATGTAAGTGTGAGTGTAAAGTGTTAAAGTCGCAAGTGTAAGTGTGTGTTAGACTCGGGTACCGCGAGGGACGTCTAAATCCTCTCAATATGTGCAACTAGTCTGCACCCCTCTGCAGGAACATGGTAAAACACACACACATATACATACACACGCGTACACACACTACACACACGTACACACACGTACATACGCACAAACACACACACACACACACGTACACACACGTACACACACGTACACACACAAACACACAAACACACACACACACAAACACACACGCGCGCGCGCACACACACACAGACACAGACACACACACACACAAGGGCGCGCGCGTACACACGCACACACACACGCACACACACACGCACACACGCACACACACATGCACATACACACGCGTACGCACGCACACATACGCGCACACACGTACATACACACACGCACGAACATACACACA
>CM040184.1:87416822-87421822 GCA_022606455.1 Callitettix versicolor
AGTTTTTAAACAGTTTTAATCATTAAAGAGTTAAAAAATTGTTTTAAAATTAAAAATATTTCGAGTTACTGACAATTATGTTAAATTTCATAAAAAAATGTCAATTTCAACCGACGTAAAGCCTCTTTTTTGAACTCAACCATTTAAAAAAATTTCAAAATCGACTTTTTCATAACTTTAAACGTTTTTTAATTAACTTAAAAAATAAAAAAAATAAAACTATGAATTAAAATAGACATAGGTAAGTGTCAAAAGAATTACAAAATTAATATTTACACACAAAAAACAGATCGTAAAATAAAACTAAAATAAATTACTGCAAAAACATAACTATTCGAAATGTTCTAAATTTTCGTATCAAATAATTGATAGTGTTATTATTTACGTCAAAACACATTTTATAAATTATAATAAAGTATTAAGCGTATAAAGATTAATTAAACAAAGAACACAACAACTTAAACTTTATAAAGTAAAACCGATTAGTGCCTTTTGTTAATGTTCTTCAGAAATTCCACTACAACAGTGTTTATAATGTTCTCAAACGCGCCACACGTAGCCGCTGCAGGGACTAAAGTTTGTAAAAAGTTCTGCAAGTTCGCCGTCCGTAAGTTACCAGTAAGGTTACACTTCTCGATATAAACTGCTTTGAATTTGTGCAGCATTAGGCTGTACACATCCACATTGGGTATTCTCACTTCAGTCGCGTCCTTGAGCCCCGCGTGCGTCAACAGCCCCAGTTCCAGCAAGTGAGACATCAACAAATCCACATCCGGATTGATGACGTTCTCGCTGTCCGAATAAAAGTCGTGTAACTGAAACACGTCCGCCACACTACTGCTGCTCCCGCGTACGGTTACCTTTAACGCTTTCTTGTTTAACAGCGGCAGAAAGTATTTATGCATATCTGGGTTTCGTAACACGTTAAAAATACCAGAAGCATAATCTATTCGTGCGAGATGATTAACAGGTTCGCCAGTCTTTAGGAACTTTAAAAACGAGTACGTATGGAATATTTTTTTCTTACTGGAACCGTACCCGTTGAAGAGCTCTTTTGCCAATTTGTAATTTTTTTGAAACTGTCGAAACTCGTCTTTCTTGAGCAGTTCTTTAACGTCGTACGACCTTAGGCCGTAAAAAGGCAACAAAGGGTGAGCATCCAAGAAACGGTAGTGTTGCATCTGTTCTTTGTTGGTTATATGCGACAAACCGGTTGTCGATAAAGAAGAGACGCCTGTAACGATGGCTACTTCTAAGTTATCGTTGTTCTTTATCGTATGTAACATCATTTCCGACATAAATAACGTTATTTTTTTCAGGTGCCGTTTATTCATTACGTGTAAAAGTGCGTCGCGGGACATACTGTCGTAATCGTCGACTAACAGTATCACCGTCTTACCGAAGTGCGTCTTCAGCATACACGTCAACTCTTCCAGAGCGGTCAATGTATCGTCCTCATCGATCTCGTGTAATTCCTTCTCGTTACACCAAAGTTTATATTCGTGCTTATCGTCGTCTAACAACGGTTCACTGCTCGACAGATAAGGATGTTCCAAGTAAGTATTACGTATCACCCTTTTCAACCAATATAAATGTTCAGTAAAATTATATATCTGTCCAAACTTGAAGTTCACGTTTACTACCGGGTATTCTCCGAAATTTTCTCTGAAAAACTTCTGGTTGTACTTGTAAATGTTCAGTTTCTTGAAAGTGTCGAGTATTGTTTCGTTGTGTTTGGAGTTTAGCGAGAAAAAACGATTCAACATGTTTAAATTCGTGCTTTTCCCGAACTTGGCGGGCGCTGTTACGAATATTCGCCGATCGGTTCGGAAAATGTTCTCTATCATCATCGTCTTATCTACGAATGTGTTTGTTCTCGATACCGACAAAAAGTCATTTTCTTCGTCTACAGTAGTGCCCTAAAACAAAGTAAAATTCTTTAAATCTACAAAAAAGGAAATTGAATAACCGTTTTGAAAATGTAAGATACGGAATAGATATAAACACTTTTTTATTTTATACCTGTAATACGACGGTAGTGGAAATAAATGTGCCAAAGTATTACGAAAATAAAACCAACCTCTCAAAATCGCTTATCAGATTCTGCTAAAATTTCGGTCTTTTATAAAGAAACATAACTCAAGTGAGTGTGAAAAATGTAAAAGAAAAATACAGTTGCAGAGTAAATTGAAAAGACGGTGGTTAGGGTTTGTTTTGTTTTTTCGATTTACTTGCCAAAAGTAAAAATATATTTCAAATTTCCTACGCCCGCTTTTGTTACGAATATCCATGTCCGTCTTTGCGTAAATAATGACGGGTGGTTTGTTAGCCAACAAAAACCTTTCACAGTTTCAAAAAAAATCAAAGCTTTACCTTAAACGTTTGAAAATCTGATTTACCATCGTAATCAGCGCCAATATCTACGCAAAACTGCATTTTGTATTTTAAAATTCTATTGGACACAAGCAAAGTTTCAAGTTCTATACGTTATTTGTGTATGCAAGTTCGAGTCAAACAAAAGTTGATTCAGTAACAGTTCCGCAAGTTCGTTTTTCAGAAAATTCAGTTTCAAAATGGCGATCATTTCAAATATTCTGAACGTCGGTTTCACATTCATTAGCTCAGCGTATATCATTTAAAATTTTTAAAATGTACTGAAGCAAAAAAAAATTACGTAGATAATTTTTCATATTTTGAGTTTAACATACTAATTTGTGCTGATTTTAATAAACAGCACGAAAGCGAGACAGCTGCGTGCCGCGATTATTTACAAACAAATCAAGCATAGAACGTTTTGAATAACATATGTTCCACGTATAATTATCCAAGAATAACAGTTAAAAAATAGCATGAATAAAAAAGTGTACTTAAACTATTAAACTTATTAAAATTAATTTCGTTTGTAAAAAAACACAACACGTTATTAGGAAAGAAAACTATGAATGCTTTGAAACTGACCTCATTGTGTGTAGGCCTACATAAGATTAAAGCTAAAGTGATACTGCCTAACACGAAGGCATCCATCGTGACTCAGATAACAACAGTAATTATCTAAATCAATTATATTGTAACAAGAAATGCCAATCTATATTTAAATTAGATATATATGTTATCTTACGCGGAATTATCAACATTAAATTTATTGCATTCTTTTCCAGTTAAAGAATAAAGTTAAACAATACTACATTAAGACAAACGATCTATTAAAAAAAACTTGTACAAACAATGACACAAATAATTAATAATAAATTAACTTTCCAGCCCAACAATAATTATTACGACCGCTTAATTCCTCAGAATCAGTTCACCAGATTTTACTAAAACGTTGCTGATGGGGACTCGGTGGTCGATGCGGTAAAAGCACCGGCGAGTCAGCTGGGTCTCTAAACTGCTCACGTTAAGATTCTCAGTTCTAGCCGCAGTTGTTTCCGTTGCTTTACGCTTAACTGTTAACGCTGATCCCTTGTCCTCATTAGTTTAACTGGCATAAAGTATAGACGTTAAGGAAAAAAATATACAGAAAACAAGTCTGTTTATAAAATTCAAAAATGATATTTATGATTCATGTTTGAATAGAAAAAAGTGGTTTATTGTTACAAAGGAAATATGTTTATTGTTTAAACCTAATTTCACCATCGTATTCAGCGTTAAACTGGCGTAAATTAACATTTTATAATTCTATTAAAATACGAAAACGAATTTGACGACGGACAGGGTTTATATTTTTTAAATTTTTTTGTATGTATCTGAATATTTAAATTCTAATATATCTCTACCTGATTCAAACTTAGCGCCAAAATCGATTTTGATAACAGACTATACAAGTTTGTGACCAAGAAAAATGCGTTAAAAATTAAAAACGCTTTTTGCAGCTTTTTCTGCCGATCGTGATGATGAAAACATATTTTCAAAACACGTTTGACCTAATAAACTTTCCTTATTCGACGTTATATACAATTTCGCTTCTATCACGTCAGCGAGTCAGCTGTGTGCCGCTTTTTTTTTTGTAATTTAAACGTTATAAAAAGTGGGGAATATTTTACGACGAAACTTTTAAAAGTTACGAAATTCTAAAGTAGTAACTAGAAGTTGTTCTCGCAATGAAAGGCTGCCAAGAACCCAGCGACTGCGGCAAAGATCGGGGCGTTATAAAGCGGTTATGGCGTTGTTCCTCAAATCAATTACTTGGAGAACCAACCCCCATGCCACGAGCAAAGCAGAATAATTGAGATAATTGAGCTCGTTTAGGGGTTGTTTTACTAGATGACAGTCGATTCCATTAAAAATTTAAATACGAAGTATAAACGTGTATAAACGTGTTTAAATTGTGAAACGTTTACATTTCTAAAAGACTTTGAATTTGATAATAGTTTAACTAAACTACATTATAATAAATATAATGTTATTATATATTTTAATGACTATTATTTATCTGTTACAATAATATATAATTTATATAAGTTTAAATAATAGTTAAACTACAAAAATTGTTTAAATATTAAGTTTTAAATCTTAAAATAGTCACTATGTTGATCTGCCTTTCCTAGCTTCGTCAATTCTACTTTTGTTGACGCGTTTCGGAGAACCTCCATCTTCAAAAACTATATCTATACTGATCACCAATATTATGTCCCATCCTATTTATAATTTTCTATCTCCACCTCGTACCCCTCCTCTGTTCAACACGTGTACATTAAACCTGACATGCTCGCTTCTGATTGGCTCTTCAAAATCATACATTTTCGCTCGCTTCATGAAAACGTTTTACAAAGCGAGCGAAAACGTATGATTTTGAAAAGCCAATCAGAAGCGAGCACGTTAGGTTTAAAAGCACACGATTTCAATAGAGGTGGGGTACGAGTTGGAGATAGAAAATTATAAATAGGACTGGCCATAATATTGGTGACCAGTATAGATATGGTTTTTGAAGATGGAGGTTCTCCGAAACGCGTCAACAAAAGTAGAATTGACGAAGCTAAGGAAGGCAGATCATTATACTC
>CM040184.1:87434322-87459322 GCA_022606455.1 Callitettix versicolor
AACGTACCACGGAGGAACGTGTGTAGGTTGCGCAGGACAGAAGAGGGAACCGCAGGCTATGTAATCTATGAATGTGTGGTTTTGCCAGCAGGAGGTAAAGAGTGTTTGATTTCCAGTACCCGGAGAACCTCCAAAACCCGCTGATAGCATTTTAAGAGATTCTTTTTATATTCTTCTTCTTTTCTGCTAGATTATTGTCACTATGTTCAGTATAACGATCTGCCTTCCCTAGCTTCGTCAATTCAATTTTCGTTGACGCGTTTCGGGGGACCTCCATCTTCAAAAACTATATCTATACTCACTATAGGGTATAGATATAGTTTTTGAAGATGGAGATTCTCCGAAACGAATTATATTAAATGGTTGATATATAATAGTATATGTAATTTTATTGTAAATCCATTAATATACTTAACTACATTATTTAAAAATAAAATGTTATACCAATATTGTAAAAAAACATTATTATTCAATAACATTCAATACATAATTATAATTTTTAAGAGAAATAAAACAATGCTCGTGTTTTCCAACAAATTATCGTAATTTTAAAAAAAGGAAGAGTAAACATGATACATGATTTGCCCCGTATTTTTGATTCAATAATAGAAATTTTTGTATTTTAAAACGATTAACGATGAAGTTTACTTTGGGCCAAACACTGCCTTGCAAATCGTGTGTCGTTACAGTCCGACAGTTAGTGTCTGACGTTTTAAAAAATCGTGTAATTGTGTTGTGTGTTTCAATGTTCTGTTAATTTTGTGACGACCTCGTCAGAAAGAAAACCGAGCTTTATTTAAGTGAATTAAAGCTGAATTATATAAGTTTAAAGAAAACTGAACGAAAGGCCATAATTCAGTGGCTGGGTTACAATAATTAATACCGTTTTTCGTTTATCACTATAATGTGTCTAATTTGTCTAATTTAAGTAGAAATAATTGAACGCAAGAAAGTTCGCGTGGTGTTTTTGAGAATTTACTTACTTAGTTAAAATTAAGATTCAAAAGAGATATTATAAAAACGCTTCTATTAGTGTTATTTTCAAAACTTTATCTTTGTTATAACTTATTAGTAGTGCATAAATTTGCAGCCTCGAGCGTTGCGAAGTTGTCAGAAATTGGTAAAATTGAAACAACGATGTTGATTCGACGTCAACAGTAAATTGATCCAAGCTCTTCTCTAATTGCGATTCAGGTCGGATATTAGTGAAGTGATTGACGCATTACTCGATTGCGAATGCAATTTATGTGTCTAATCATTTGGCAAAAGTGGGATTGGCCAGCTCTGATTGCAGGCTGCAATCATAACATCGCAAAACAGTTTTCGCTAGTTTCTCGCAGTGTTTAGAGTGAAAGTCAAGTATATTAACAATATATATTAAGGTAACTAAATTAAATATATATATATATATATATATATATATATATATATATATATATATATATATATATATATATATATATATATATATATATATATATATATATAATGATATATAGCTGCCTCGATAGCCTAGTTGATAGCGTACTGGGCTTTCACACCGAGGACCCGGTTCGATTCCCGGCCAGGGCTTGGCATTTACACACGCTATAAATCATCCCATGGTCTGCATTAGCCCAAGTGTGCAAAATAGTCAGACGTTAAACACCAAAAAAAAAGATATATATATATATATATATATATATATATATATATATATATGTGTGTGTGTTAACATGCTACATCCATAATTAGGCTCGTAAAAATTTAACAAGATTTGATTCAAACTTGTCACAAAAATTGATTTTTGTAATAACCTGAACTGTTTAGTTATCCAGCGAAATTCGTTTCAAAATGGCGGTCATTTCAAATCTTTAAAAACATTATTTTTTGTATTTTTTTTTTTAAATCCGATTGATAAGCAAATTGAGCGTTAAAGACTGCATAATGTGGTATTTTAAGTTTTCAAAATCCGTTGAAATTAATAAATATTTTGACGGCAGTCATTTTGTTATTTTCATTGTAATTTGGAATTTTCAAAAGTTAATTTCAACGATGGTGAAATCGGAATTTCAATACGGTTAGGGGTGAAGAAAATACTTTTGAAAATTCGCTTCTATCACGTCAGCGAGGCATTTGCATTCCACGATTATTATTTTAATAATTCAGATTTTCAACAAAAACGTCGGTCCGATCTTTGAATTGAAACTATTTCTGAACACCGGACTTCAGGATAGATCTGTTTATAGTGGGAAAACAAAACGCAATTGCAGCTTCGCTTTTAATTCCCCCCAAACTCTGTACACGATTATAGCGCGTTATATTTTCCGTCAAATTAAGCCCGAGTGCTGAAGAAAGCGTCTCCACGATGCAATAAGTTTGCTTCTTTGTTTGGATTCTGTGTCCGCAGCGACCCCGGCTAATGGATTATCATGTTCTTGACACGTTAATTATTGTTCTGCAAAACAGCGAGCGAAGAACCGAGATAAAGTCCGCCAGCGAAACAGGAACAGCGAGATAGAAAAATGTGAACATTATGGCAGCGCTCAGCCGCTTTGAAGGGGAAACCGACTGTAAACAGTTATTTTTATATTTTATATATTTTTTTGTAATTTATACTAGCTTTATAAATTACATCAGAAATACGAAAATGAACCCTGGCCGCTGGCATATTCGTTTTCTTAATTTTAATAGCATTTCTGTTTTAACACTTATTAGGGTGGTGGATTCAGATTAAAAAAAGGAATATTATAAAACTTAATGCCTTTTGGAGAATTTTTAATGGAAAATGAGCTATTGGAACTGCCATTATAGTAAGACCCGAACTCGAGGCCTTG
Source organism: Callitettix versicolor (assembly GCA_022606455.1). NCBI lineage: Eukaryota > Metazoa > Arthropoda > Insecta > Hemiptera > Cercopidae > Callitettix > Callitettix versicolor. Next base: position 87,437,139 of record CM040184.1, read on the forward strand.
AAGTTTTTGGTGATATCGACCTTCTATCACTTTTTGAGGGATTGTTAATATATACATATAAAATGAAAATGCCCCTCTACACACACACACACACACACACACACACACACACACACACACACACACACACACACACACACACACACACACACACACACACACACACACACACACACACACACACACACACACACACACACACACACACACACACACACACACACACACACACACACACACACACACACACACACACACACACACACACACACATATATATATATATATATATATTATACATTATATATATATATATATATGTGTGTGTGTGTGTGTGTGTGTGTATGGGAAAGCAGTCTTTTTTCTTAATAGCTTGGACAATTTCCAAGCTTGGGAAAATCTTTAAAAATTTAAAAATGGTGGTCATTTCAAATACTTAAATATTGATAAAGTTTTTGGTGATTAACGTTTTGAATTCTCAAGGTCCATTGGAATTATGATATTTAATGTGACAGTGTTTGAAATTTATTTTCTTACCTTCAATGTAATTCAAAAGTTTAAAACGCAAATGTATTCACTTTTTATTTGCTAATAATTAAGGTGAAATCGAAATTTTAATTATTGAAACAAAAATAAAAATTCTCAACAATTTCTTTAATTACGATATATTTGTTATGACGACATAACCTAAAAGTAGTTACAGGTTACCAGCTGTTCAATGGAATCAGCTGATCGTCACGAATTACTGTAATAAAACAACTGATCTTTTACTGTAACTACCAATATAAAAATTAAATGAACTATTCATTTCATATAATTAAATTTGTCAAACGTCTCGCTGTTTCCGTAGTGTAGTGGTTATAACGTTTGCGGTCCCCGGTTCGATCTATCCTTTTTCTCTTCCTTTTAATTTTAATCACGATATTTTTTTTCGAAAACACGACAAATTGATATAGCTAGTTTTTAACTACATAACCTGAAACTTATTACATCCTATCATCTGTTCAATGAAGTCATCTGATTGTTACGAATTAATATAAAACAACTGATACTTAAACCATTAACATTAAATTAACGGTTAATTTCATATATTTACATTGGTCAAACTTCTTCGCAGTTTTCGTAGTGTAGTGGTTATCACGTACGCGGTCCCGGTTTGATCCCGGGCGGAAACACAGGCAATTTTAATTTTAATTAATTTAATATGAGACTTGCGATGCTCTAAATATACTGATAAAAAAATATAAATTTGTACACTCGCATCACGCGTAATCCAACATCACGACCAACCCTGAAACATGATACATGTTATAACGGGGTAAGGTGAAGAAAATATTTTTAGAAATTCGCTTCTATCACGTGAACGTGAAAACATGCCGTGATTAATTAGAATTTGAAATGATCATTATTTTAAATCTGACGAACGAAATGTTATTAGTAAGGAAATTATCCAAAATAGTGTTAAAACGAATTTTGTGGCACATTTTTATTAGAATGGGTCGACAGTGCGAAAATATTAAGGTCAGAGCACAGAAACACAAATGTCTACATTTTATTTTGCTTAATATCTGTATACTACGTTTATGGCAATTAGACCAATGAGGATTACGGACAGACGTAAACAGAAAGGACAGTAACTACACCGAGTTTGGCTCGTACCATGATGGCTGTCCCACTAGATATTCGCTAATAACTGAACTGTGTGATAGTCACGCGCGATACTGTAGTTTCCAATCACTTGACGTTCCTCTCGGCAAGGAACGTGCAAAGAACGCGTGTGTGGACGCAGCTGTGTTGCACTGTACGCGGACCAATCCCCCCCCCAATTGTCTAGTTTATTCAATAACAGCAATAACTCGGGCGTGGTCGAAGCGTTACTAATCCAGTGATCGATTAATCCCGCCACGCAAATTGTAGGCCTCCAAGTTAAGTTAATGAAAGTTCAATGCATGCTAATCTATTTGAATCGATTTGTGGAAATATAGAAAGTTTGAAATATTTTATTTAAAAACAATAAAATTCAAAATTGTTTTTTAAGAATATTTTAGAATTATTTATAAGAAACGAAACATTTTTATCATTTTTCAAAACTGGACAATCAAATTCTGCATAATTATTGATAGAGCCAGTCATTAATGTAGGATAAATAGTCACTCTTTTTTGCCTCAAAATAAAAAGTAAAAAGCCAGTTTGATGAAAGTGAAAAAGATCAAAATGTTGATTGTCCATCGGTTTTCAGTCCCCTTGGGGTAACGAAAGTCATGGTTTTCTCGCTTCTGACACTTAATTTTCCTTAAGACATACTTTCTTTGTACATCCGCTTTAGTGATGGTCAGACAGACCCTAATAAAAATTTAAGTAAAATTCTTTACCTACCCGATTTTGAGAAATTATAAGAGTTTTTTGTTTTTCATCATTAGTTCCGAAACTAAATTATTTAAAAAAAGTGGGCACCGATCCGTGCGTTTTGTTTGTATTGTCTTATTCTTTGCTTGTTACACAATGCGTCATGTAAAGGTTCGACTTCTGACATCTGGAAACATAAGTTGTGGAAACGATTTTTTCATCTTTAAAAGAATACGATGTAACATATTACAATATATATTATGTTATGACGCCCAATATATTACAATATATATTATGTTATGACACCCAACATATTACAGTACATATCATGTCATAACGCCCAACATATTACAGTACATATTATATTATGACGCCCAAAATATTACAGTACATATCATGTTATGACGCCCAACATATTACAGTACATATCATGTTATGGCGCCCAACATATTACAGTACGTATTATGTTATGACGCCCAACATATTACAGTACATATCATGTTATGACGCCCAATATATTACAGTACGTATTATGTTATGACGCCCAACATATTACAGTACATATCATGTTATGGCGCCCAACATATTACAGTACGTATTATGTTATGACGCCCAACATATTACAGTACATATCATGTTATGACGCCCAATATATTACAGTACATATTATGTTATGATGCCCAACATATTACAGTACATATCATGTTATGACGCCCAACAAATTACAGTAAATATTATATTATGACGCCCAACATATTACAGTACATATTATGTTATGACGCCCAACAAATTACAGTAAATATAATGTTATGACGCCCAACATATTACAGTATATATTATGTTATGACGCCCAATAAATTACAGTAAATATTATATTATGACACCCAACATATTATGTTACGACGCCCACGTTCTTATTAGTTAGCCTAACACAAAATAAGTGCATTACACGTTTATAATATAAGCACTTGTATAAATTACATTGAGCGACTCAAACGGATTGTTGAAAGAATAAATTTTATTTATTACAATTAATTTAATATTCTTTTGAAATATTATAATAAATGAAATGTGTAAAAGAGCTCATACGCATTGAGATCTGTACTGAGTGGAAGCTGGTAACATACTGACTTCTCCAAAGTTTGGTTCAAGTGCATTAGAAATACTGACTTAACTAACTAAGAAATGTAGTGAAATATAACAGACAGCAAAGATACACACAGACCTTGCAGCCAAAGGTACCAAGGACTCACGGGGGGGGGATGATTTATCTAAGAGTGTTTTTGAACCGGACGCTCAACTTATTGGTCCTTCAGTTCTGATCCTATGGAGTGTCCTTTAAGCCCAAACCATGATAAACATACATGAAATATATCTTTCGACAACTAAATCCCAAACACCAATTGTTTATTGCTAACTTATTTGCGTATAAGCTCATATTGATTTTAATATTACAGTAGACTATACATTTTATTTTGGATTTTATCTGACTTTAAGGTTTAGGAAGTACAAAAATTAATGCTGATCATGTTAGTGAAATTTAGTTTTTTTTAAATTTAAATATAAAACAAAAAATCTCTCTGAAATATGAAAGTAAATTGCCAAAAGCAATTTTTTATTTTTCCTTATTTTTGAAGTACTGGTTTCACCATCATAAACAACATTAAATTTAGCATTTTAAATTTTCAATTTCCGCCGAAAATACAAAAGTGAACCCTGGCCACCGTCAAATTAAAATTTTCATTTCCAACTGATTTTGACAATTCAAAATGTTATTAACTTCAGTTGACGCAAATTAGGATGGTGACGTGAAACTTTCAAGACACATTTAAAACTAGGACGCTTTGATTTATTAATGATTTTTAAAAAACTCCATTTTGAAAACTGTTAAGCGAATTATGTTGGTTAAAGTATTTGGTTTATTACCATTATCGATTTTTGTGCCAAGTTTAAATGAAATCGGAATAAAATTTCGAAAGTGTGCTTGCTAAAACACACACACGCACACGCGTGCATACACACGCATGCACACGCTCATGCAGGCACGCGCGTACACAAGCACGCACGCACGCACGCACGCACGTACACACACTCACATGCACACACGCGCAGGCGCGCACACACACGTACACACACGCGCATGCACGCACACGTACACACGCGCGCGCGTGCACAAACACAAACATACACACACACACACACACACACACACACACACACACACACACACACACACACACACACACACACACACACACACACACACACACACACACACACGCTATTTTCCAAGAAATTTGCTTCCATCACGTCAATGACACCTGCGTGCCGCTATATTTCTAATTAAAGTAGTTTTTCACGTGAAAGGCTTTTATTAAACACAAACACACAATTCTGAGGTAAAACAATCGCCTTTCAATATCCTTAAAAGTGCATATTTTCCACGATTTAAAAATTAAAATGGGTTCGGTACTTTTGGAGCAAACCTTATATTCATTAAAAATAACAATGGGAATGATGTTAAAGGTACTCCAGCATTGATTGCTTGGATTCTTGGAGCACTTCAGAAGCAAGGAATGGCGGCATAATTGGAAATCGTTCCTTGATTATCGGCAAATACACTTCGAGTGACAGCAATGCAAGTCTGGATGTAAATGAATAAACAGCAAACACATCCCATAATTGTGAGGTTAACATTTCGAAAATTGCTTTAAATACTGAATGTATGCTTCCATATACGTACTGAATATAGTATGTCAAGTTTAGCTAGGCGGTGTTTTAGTAATATTTAATGTTTAAAGGGGGACAGATTTTTTGTTTTAGTGATTTAGTCTATATTAAGAAAGGAAGCACAACACATACTGCTTTTAAATTACGATTTTGTAGGATTATTCTCAATACATTTTATTCTGAAGTGGTGGAAGGAACTTTCCAAAAATAACTTTTTTCAATTTACAAATTGTGTGTGTGTGTGTGTGTGTGTGTGTGTGTGTGTGTGTGTGTGTGTGTGTGTGTGTGTGTGTGTGTGTGTGTGTGTGTGTAGTTTACTAAAACATTAACCTTTTTATGAACAAACAGTGTTGGTCGATTTAAATCTAAAACTTGAAAAAGCCATTGAAAAACTCTAAAAATTTCTCAACATAAATTGAGCTTTATAACTCAAGTCATTTTAGCGAATATGAAATTAAAAACAAATAAGTCCGAGGAATCGAAAACCTTGCGAAAGCGTCCACCAGATGAATATCCTGGATAAAGGGAAACACGGAATACCATAAGACTCACTAGTGGGAAATTTGATTTGAGAGTGCAAATGAAAATGATGGGAATATATCACGAAAAAAGTGAGTAGACTATACAGGAAGTAACTGGAAAATTCATACCACACAACGTATGGTTGTAAGGCTATTTCTTCCAGGAAATAAGGATAAGGAATAAATTAGTCTGTTGGAACTCATTGAGGGCACAGGGCAGCTGAACTAAAATCCCAGAAACTTAGTTACACACTACATTCTTTGTTTGCGGAGCCACTAAACCTGTTAAGCTCTTATAACAAAATGTAATAATCTAAATAATCAAAATAATAATAATAATAATAATAATAATAATAATAATAATAATAATAATAATAATAATAATAATAATAATAATAATAATAATAATAATAATAATAATAATAATAATAATAATAATGATAATGATAATGATAATGATAATGATAATGATAATGATAATGATAATGATAATGATAATGATAATGATAATGATAATGATAATGATAATGATAATGATAATGATAATGATAATGATAATGATAATGATAATGATAATGATAATGATAATGATAATGGTAATGGTAATGGTAATGGTAATGGTAATGGTAATGGTAGGTAGTGGTAGTGGTAGTGGTAGTGGTAACGGTAACGGTAACGGTAACGGTAACGGTAACGGTAACGGTAACGGTAACGGTAACGGTAACGGTAACGGTAACGGTAACGGTAACGGTAACGGTAACGGTAACGGTAACGGTAACGGTAACGGTAACGGTAACGGTAACGGTAACGGTAACGGTAACGGTAACGGTAACGGTAACGGTAACGGTAACGGTAACGGTAACGGTAACGGTAACGGTAACGGTAACGGTAACTGCAACGGTAACGGTAACGGTAACGGTAACGGTAACTGTAACGACAACGGTAACTGTAACTGTAACTGTAACGGTAACGGCAACGGCAATGGTAACGATAACGGTAGCGGTAGCGGTAGCGGGTGTGGCAGTGACAGTAGCAGTGGCAGCGGCAATGGCAATGGTAACGGTAACGGTAGCGATAGCGGGTGTAGCAGTGGCAGTAGCAGTGGCAGTGGCAATGGCAATGGTAATGGTAACGGTAGCGGTAGCGGTAGCGGGTGTGGCAGTGACAGTAGCAGTGGCAGCGGCAATGGCAATGGTAACGGTAACGGTAGCGATAGAGGGTGTAGCAGTGGCAGTAGCAGTGGCAGTGGCAATGGCAATGGTAATGGTAACGGTAGCGGTAGCGGTAGCGGGTGTGGCAGTGGCAGTAACAGTGGCAGTGGCAATGGCAATGGTAACGGTAACGGTAGCGGTAGCGGTAGCGATAGCGGGTGTAGCAGTGGCAGTGGCAATGGCAATGGTAACGGTAACGGTAGCGGTAGTGGTAGCGGTTGTAGCAGTGGCAGTAGCAGTGGCAGTGGCAATGGCAATGGTAACGGTAACGGTAGCGGTAGCGGTAGCGGGTGTGGCAGTGGCAATGGCAATGGTAACGGTAAGGGTAGCGTTAGCGATAGCGGGTGTAGCAGTGGCAGTGGCAATGACAATGGTAACGGTAACGGTAGCGGTAGCGGTAGCGGTTGTAGCAGTGGCAGTGGCAATGGCAATGGTAACGGTAACGGTAGCGGTAGCGGTAGCGGGTGTGGCAGTGGCAGAAGCAGTGGCAGTGGCAATGGCAATGGTAACGGTAACGGTAGCGGTAGCGGTAGCGGTAGCGGTAGCGGGTGTGGCAGTGGCAGTAGCAATGGCAATGGTAACGGTAACGGTAGCGGTAGCGGGTGTGGCAGTGGCAGTGGCAGTAGCAGTGGCAGTGGCAATGACAATGGTAACGGTAACGGTAGCGGTAGCGGTAGCGGGTGTGGCAGTGGCAGTAGCAATGGGAATGGTAACGGTAACGGTAGCGGTAGCGGTAGCGGTTGTAGCAGTGGCAGTAGCAGTGGCAGTGGCAATGGCAATGGTAACGGTAACGGTAGCGGTAGCGGTAGCGGGTGTGGCAGTGGCAGTAGCAGTGGCAGTGGCAATGGCAATGGTAACGGTAACGGTAGCGGTAGCGGTAGCGGGTGTGGCAGTGGCAGTAGCAATGGCAATGGTAACGGTAACGGTAGCGGTAGCGGTAGCGGTTGTAGCAGTGGCAGTAGCAGTGGCAGTGGCAATGGCAATGGTAACGGTAACGGTAGCGGTAGCGGTAGCGGGTGTGGCAGTGGCAATGGCAATGGTAACGGTAAGGGTAGCGGTAGCGATAGCGGGTGTAGCAGTGGCAGTAGCAGTGGTAGTGGCAATGGCAATGGTAACGGTAACGGTAGCGGTAGCGGTAGCGGTAGCGGGTGTAGCAGTGGAAGTAGCAGTGGTAGTGGCAATGGCAATGGTAACGGTAACGGTAGCGGTAGCGGGTGTAGCAGTGGAAGTAGCAGTGGTAGTATCAATGGCAATGGTAACGGTAACGGTAGCGGTAGCGGTAGCGGGTGTAGCAGTGGCAGTGGCAATGGCAATGGTAACGGTAACAGTAGCGGTAGCGGTAGCGGGTGTGGCAGTGGCAGTAGCAATGGCAATGATAACGGTAACGGTAGCGGTAGTGGTAGCGGTTGTAGCAGTGGCAGTAGCAATGGCAGTGGCAATGGCAATGGTAACGGTAACGGTAGCGGTAGCGGTAGCGGGTGTGGCAGTGGCAATGGCAATGGTAACGGTAAGGGTAGCGGTAGCGATAGCGGGTGTAGCAGTGGCAGTGGCAATGACAATGGTAACGGTAACGGTAGCGGTAGCGGTAGCGGTTGTAGCAGTGGCAGTGGCAATGGCAATGGTAACGGTAACGGTAGCGGTAGCGGTAGCGGTAGCGGGTGTGGCAGTAGCAGTGGCAGTGGCAATGGCAATGGTAACGGTAACGGTAGCAGTAGCGGTAGCGGGTGTGGCAGTGGCAGTAGCAATGGCAATGGTAACGGTAACGGTAGCGGTAGCGGTAGCGGTAGCGGGTGTGGCAGTGGCAGTGGCAGTAGCAGTGGCAGTGGCAATGACAATGGTAACGGTAACGGTAGCGGTAGCGGTAGCGGGTGTGGCAGTGGCAGTAGCAATGGGAATGGTAACGGTAACGGTAGCGGTAGCGGTAGCGGTTGTAGCAGTGGCAGTAGCAGTGGCAGTGGCAATGGCAATGGTAACGGTAACGGTAGCGGTAGTGGTAGCGGGTGTGGCAGTGGCAGTAGCAGTGGCAGTGGCAATGGCAATGGTAACGGTAACGGTAGCGGTAGCGGTAGCGGGTGTGGCAGTGGCAGTAGCAATGGCAATGGTAACGGTAACGGTAGCGGTAGCGGTAGCGGTTGTAGCAGTGGCAGTAGCAGTGGCAGTGGCAATGGCAATGGTAACGGTAACGGTAGCGGTAGCGGTAGCGGGTGTGGCAGTGGCAATGGCAATGGTAACGGTAACGGTAGCGGTAGCGGTAGCGGGTGTAGCAGTGGAAGTAGCAGTGGTAGTATCAATGGCAATGGTAACGGTAACGGTAGCGGTAGCGGTAGCGGGTGTAGCAGTGGAAGTAGCAGTGGTAGTGGCAATGGCAATGGTAACGGTAACGGTAGCGGGCGCGGGTGTAGCAGTGGAAGTAGCAGTGGTAGTATCAATGGCAATGGTAACGGTAACGGTAGCGGTAGCGGTAGCGGGTGTAGCAGTGGAAGTAGCAGTGGTAGTGGCAATGGCAATGGTAACGGTAACGGTAGCGGTAGCGGGTGTAGCAGTGGAAGTAGCAGTGGTAGTATCAATGGCAATGGTAACGGTAACGGTAGCGGTAGCGGTAGCGGGTGTGGCAGTGGCAGTAGCAGTGGCAGTGGCAATGGCAATGGTAACGGTAACGGTAGCGGTAGCGATAGCGGGTGTAGCAGTGGCAATGGCAATGGCAGTGGCAATGGCAGTAGCAATGGCAATTGCAATGACAATGATAATGATAATAATAATAAAATAATAATAATAAAAAAAATAATAATAGTAATAATATAAATTAGTCAATTTCTCCAGCCAACGTTAGGATTGTTTTTTCCGAATTTTTCTCTAACTGTAAATTTCTTTTATTTAAAATTTTCTACACTGAATTTATACATAATTAAAACTTATGTGACCTCTGATGAACATTTTTTGTAAGTTTTTCCCGGTGTTTATTTTTCTTCTTTTTTTGTCAAGTCTCCACATCTGGTTTTTGTGGGAAAGTTACTGAACGTGAGGATGTTGTGTAATACAATATGCTTGGTCTGAGTTTCAGTTTTGGTATCGTTACTTTATACAAACTGCATTTCACTTGGTCACACAACTTGTGCTGTCCGAAATAGTGCGATTATCTACGACACGAATTTGTTCTGAAGTCTGTCCCGTCCGGTTAGCTTACTGGCTCCGCTTTGCCGATCGTAAGCAGCTTACAACTCGTCTTCTTTTCATAATCTCTGACCACGGATGTGAAGGCAAGTTGTCAGCCAGCGCGACGTGACGACTTCCGTCTTAATTTTTGAAAAGACCTTATTTAAGATTTTTGTGGCCGCCGTTTCAAGGAGAAACGAATTTATCGAATCTTTCATTAAATCATTTAGTAAGGCGTTGGTCAAACCGGAGCAATTCAGTCTTTCATTTTGCATTGGAAATTCCGTAAAAAGTATCCAAGTTCGAAGAGGCATCTTGTTTGTGAACATGAAGTGCATATGAATAATAAAGAAAGTAGGAGAAGAAAGTATAAAAAATAGTTAAAGTATAACAAGAAAAAGTAAGAAAATGAAGAATTAGAGTATAAGAAAAATACGAAGAAATGGAGTTTAATGAAGAACAGTAAATCCAGTTTATAGGATTACATTAGTGTAAGCCTGTGTGTATTTAAGATTTTTTTTAGGAAATATGATAGCCTATAGATAAATAGATAGCTACAAATAATACGATAAGGAACAAACTGACGAAGAATATAGAAGAAAAGGACAAATATAGTAAGAATGGGGTATACAGAATAAAGTGTGGATGCAAGGCAGTCTACATAAGACAAACGGGATGAAAATTTAGAACTAGGTTTAAAGAACATGTTAGATCTTTCAAATAAGGCAAAAATAATTCAAATTATGCGTCACATTTAATAAAAGAGGGACACTAACCTCGAGAAATAGAAAACTCCATGAAGGTACTACATATGGCAGTAAAAAGGAAGACATATGAACATTTTAGAGAACTTGGAAATTTTTAAAACTAAATTAAAGGGAGAAAACATAATAAATGAACAGATATCGTCGCAAGCAGATATTACGTTTAAAAATATAAAAATTTTCAAAAATTAACAGTAGGGACGACCGATGAATAGAAAGTTTGAAAGGAACCAATTAGAAGCGAGCACGTCAGGTTTAATGTACACGTGTTGAATAGAGGAGGCTTACAAGGAGGAGATAGAAAATTATAAATAGGACGGGCCATAATATTAGTGACCAGTATAGATATAGTTTTTGAAGATGAAGGTTCTCCGAAACGCGTCAACAAAAGTAGAATTGACGAAGCTAGGGAAGGCAGATCATTACACTCAACATAGTGACAATAATCCTAGCATAAAAGAAGAATAATATAGAAAGAATTTCTGTTTGTATTTCTTCTGGAATTTTAAACAATGTTTGACAATAGAAGTGAACAATTTGTGTTCAATTTTGGATTCCTTTGCGAACTGATTGTATTTTAAATTTTAAAGGAAAACTATAAGTATCCGTACAGTATTGTCACGTGATCATACGAAACGTTTAATTATCCTTATAATTGTGCTTCCGGCAGAAGGTGAGGTGTTAACTAACAAGCCTTTAGCCGCAGGATAAGACCATGACTTTTGTTCAACGTGCCTCAGGAGTTACGACTAATTAATTAAGCCAGGAGTGAGAGATTTGTAGCGATTGCTTGGATTTATAAGGTTGACAGTGATATAAGGGTTGTAATATCCCTCACACTGCCTTTCGCACCCCTCCACCACCCATCTAATAATGTTATATAGCTTGTTGAGGTTCTAATTTTATTAATACTATGGTTCAAGCGATTCCACAGTATCGGTTATGCGGCTGTCTCTGGTGACAGTAGAGAAAGTAATGCGACTAGCGTGAAAATCTGAATGTTGCGTTTTGGCGGAAATTTGTTTACAAAAATAATATTGTTGAACAGAAAATTCATTTTATAAGTGGTACAAAACAGTGCATTAACTTCCCACATATTAAATTATTGCTTATTATTGCAATTAAATTATTATTATTTATTAAATTATTGTTGCAAATATCGCCCAAATTTTTGGTACATTAGGTTTTGTTTCACAATTCAGTGCACCAAATTTGAAATAACGAAAATGCACAGGTAGATTAAAAGCTCAAGTAAAAAAATAAAATGTATTATATTTATGTAATTTTATTTATATATAAAACTTTGCAAGTAAGAATTTCCGGAACACTTGAGAACCGGATACTGCGCAGGTATAACGAAACATATGTTTGTTTGGATAACACATTTAAGGACTATGTGATGACAATATTTGTAGCCGCTATACGAATATACAATTTTCGAGTTTATAGGACCACAAAAACGGCTTGGTACTGGAAACCGAGCTTTTCTAAACGGTTGGACAACCTTTTAGGGGTAAGTGAAAACTGCTTTGCAGATATATCCATCATATTGTCTTTGTTGTACTTCGTGTGTTAATATTTTCCTATGCTCGTGTTCGAGTATATTCTACAAGTATCTGTGTAACTCTAAACGAGCGTAGCAACAGACAGTAAACAACTCAGCACGCAACTGTCTCGGTGAAGTCATTTTAATAACAATAACTCCTTTTAATTTTATATTTTTAAAATCCTATTTTACCACCATTACTAGGTTTGATATCGGCATAAATTGGTAACTTAAAAATTAAATGACACCGAATATTTGAAAGTGAACCCCGACCGCCGCCGAAATAATTTCTTCTTTCAATGGCATTTGAAAAACGAAAATGCTAACTTTTAACTGTGGTGAAATTAAATTTTCAGGCAGGTGTAGGGTAAAACAACGTTATTTACTTTTCATTCTTGAAACGACGTCCATTTTGAAAGTTTTGGACGGATTTGTTCTGGCTAACGAGCTTGCACAAACTATTACTGAAACTGAACGAGAATTAAGGTGAAGGTAAGCGTGTTAAAACACACATACGCGCGCGCACACCCGCGCGCGCGTATATAATTTTTAACGACCCACAAAAAGTGTTGCTAATGTCAGGATCGTTGCTCGTCTCAAGCTTACAGGTCTGAATCTGAACTTGTTTTGCAACGAAAATTAACTAATAAAGTTTTGTTTGAATACCATCCTAAGAAATAAGTTTTGTAAAATGATACGCGAATTTTTCCAAAATGGAAAACAAATGTATTTTCATATTTATTCAAAGTAATAGGTTAGTTTGTGTAGGTCATGTTAGATGGAATGAAGTAGGGGCTAAGTGTGTGTGTGTGTGTGTATATATATATATATATATATATATATATATATATATATATATATATATATAGAGAGAGAGAGAGAGAGAGAGAGGGAGGGGAGGGAGAGAGAGAAAGAGAGAGTGAGAGAGAGTGAGAGAGAGAGAGAGAGAGAGAGAGAGAGAGAGAGAGAGAGAGAGAGTGAGAACGCCGTGCAATGCCCTCATTAGCAGATGCAGCTACAGTCGAGGCCTACCGTATTGATCCTTGCAAGACTTCTACCTAGGCCAATACCTGGCCGGCTGTTTGGTTGCCTATATGTCAAGGCAAATAGCCACGTCGAGAGGAACCTAACCTTTCCGTACAATGCCCAAGTTCTTTTCTTTCCTTTCTGTTTTACAAGTATGTAAGAATTTCTACCAACCAATGCGCTACCGCAAACCGCCAGACTGATTTTTACGAAACGAAACGTTTGTGGGTATCTACTTGGAGTCGGTTCATCAGATTTTGATAAAATTCTGGTCTAATTAGAAACTCAAGTTGTCGCTGAATATTTGATAATAAAGAACTTTACTGTGCGGCAGTGAATTAAAAATAGGCGCTGCACGCAGCTGTCTCGGTGACGGGATGAAAGCGAATTTCTTTAAATATGTTTTCCATTATACACTTTTTTAAAAATTTCACAATCACAATCGCCATTAAATCTGCATTCTACACTAGAAAACTACATTTAAAACACATAAATTAACCATTAATTTCCTTTCAACAGGTTTTTCAACATGTTTTGAAAATTGAAAATGCTACTTCCTGTAGTTTTAACGCTGATTACTGTGGTGAAATCAGATGTTCCAAAATATGTAAGGTAAAAAACGTTATGCATTGTTTAGTATTTAAAATTGTCGCCATTTTGAAATTGTTGAACGGATTTTAATTGGACCACAATTGATATTGCTCTGAAGGTGAATCAAATCGGACGAAATCTATCGTTATGAAGTGCCACAAGAACTGACTTTAAAACGAGACCAACATAAACTTTTATGAGAGAAGAATCGTATCGGAGAAAACCTGAAAAATCCATCGAATTTCTGAGGTTAACTACACTTTTATGAAATTCCACAAGAACTGACTTTAAAATGAAACCAACATGGACTTTTATGAGAGGAGAATCGTATCGGAGAAAACTTTAAAAATCCATCGAATTTCTCAGGTTAACCACAATTTTATGAAATTCCACAAGAACTGACTTTAAAATGGGACCAACATAGACTTTTATGAGAGAAGAATCGTATCGGAGAAAACCTGAAAAATCCATCGAACTTCTGAGGTTAACTACACTTTTATGAAATTCCACAAGAACTGACTTTAAAATGAAACCAACATGGACTTTTATGAGAGGAGAATCGTATCGGAGAAAACTTTAAAAATCCATCGAATTTCTCAGGTTAACCACAATTTTATGAAATTCCACAAGAACTGACTTTAAAATGGGACCAACATAGACTTTTATGAGAGAAGAATCGTATCGGAGAAAACCTGAAAAATCCATCGAACTTCTGAGGTTAACTACACTTTTATGAAATTCCACAAGAACTGACTTTAAAATGAAACCAACATGGACTTTTATGAGAGGAGAATCGTATCGGAGAAAACTTTAAAAATCCATCGAATTTCTCAGGTTAACCACAATTTTATGAAATTCCACAAGAACTGACTTTAAAATGGGACCAACATAGACTTTTATGAGAGAAGAATCGTATCGGAGAAAACCTGAAAAATCCATCGAACTTCTGAGGTTAACTACACTTTTATGAAATTCCACAAGAACTGACTTTAAAATGAAACCAACATGGACTTTTATGAGAGGAGAATCGTATCGGAGAAAACTTTAAAAATCCATCGAATTTCTCAGGTTAACCACAATTTTATGAAATTCCACAAGAACTGACTTTAAAATGAGACCAACATAGACTTTTATGAGAGAAGAATCGTATCGGAGAAAACCTGAAAAATCCATCGAAAATCTGAGGTTAATTATACTTTTATGAAGTTGTTATGTATCGATAGGCATAGTTGGAGAAAAATCGTAAACATATAAGTAATTCTAGGTTTAATTCTTATTTCCAGCGGAATTTTAATTCCAAGTTTTAAAATAATTTTACTTTTTGCAGATTTCAAAGTTAATTAATAATGGTGAAAAAAGATTTTTCACAAATTAAAAATTACTGATTTTTTTTAAAAGATTCGCCGCCATTTTTTAACATTTGATCGGATTTTTCTAAAAAAATAAAAATTAGTGATTTATTACAAAATTCGGTTTCCTGCAACGTTTGAATCAAGTGGACGTAAGTTAGCATATATTTCAAATTGAAATGAAATCCTGACCGACGACAAGATGACCAAGCGAATCCATATACATTTGTGCGCATCCTGTCTGTCTGTCAGGAACTAATCATAAACGAAGTGACCGATCACTATAAAATTTGGCGGCTCAGAATCAAGAAACGTATAGTAGTTTGCAATTAATAGCAAATGTAAGTATGCAATAGATAGCAAATGTAAGTATGCAATAGATAGCAAATGTAAGTATGCAATAGATAGCAAATGTAAGTATGCAATAGATAGCAAATGTAAGTATGCAATAGATAGCAAATGTAAGTATGAAATAGATAGCAAATGTAAGTATGCAATAGATAGCAAATGTAAGTATGCAATAGATAGCAAATGTAAGTATGCAATGGATAGCAAATGTAAGTATGCAATAGATAGCAAATGTAAGTATGCAATAGATAGCAAATGTAAGTATGCAATGGATAGCAAATGTAAGTATGCAATAGATAGCAAATGTAAGTATGCAATGGATAGAAAATGTAAGTATGCAATAGATAGCAAATGTAAGTATGAAATAGATAGCAAATGTAAGTATGCAATAGATAGCAAATGTAAGTATGCAATAGATAGCCAATGTAAGTATGCAATGGATAGCAAATGTAAGTATGCAATAGATAGCAAATGTAAGTATGCAATAGATAGCAAATGTAAGTATGCAATAGATAGCAAATGTAAGTATGCAATAGACAGCAAATGTAAGTATGCAATAGATAGAAAATGTAAGTATGCAATAGATAGCAAATGTAAGTATGCAATAGATAGAAAATGTAAGTAGGAGATAAATTTTTAATGGTAGCCTAAATATTTTTTTTATTCGTGGTGTATTGAAATAAAAGTGAGGCTGATTGCTAATATATATAAAGTGTTCTCTAATAATGAGTTTATATAGAGCTGGAAGACCTCATCAAAAGTTCAAATTTTCGTGCCTCTTCCCACGAATTTTGACATGTTAGGTCAGAAAATCTCGAAAAATTTATATATCTAGCTTGAACCAAAAAACAACTGGTTTTTTAAATAAAAAGAATTGATAATTATTTATTTATTTGATAATTCAATTTTTTTTATAAAATTGGGTGAAAATTATTACAACCTAAAAAAAAATCAAGAAGTGTACTCCTTAAGTATTTGGGAATGACGTATTTGTGATGGACTCTTGGACACAGAGATAAAAGGACGAAACACCTTGGGAAGAAGAGCAATAGGGACACTGAACAGCATCATGTGGGATCAGTATATCAAAAACAAATAAACATAGAATATATATTACAATTATAAAAAGTATAATTTCATATGGAAGCAAATTGTGGCTGCTACAGAAATGGTACTACTGGTCGGTCCAAACGGGAAGATAAAAAAATGTAAGAATCCGTGAAAGCATGGCTGTGAAGCACACCGTTGTGGACGACATCAAGGCAAAACACTTCGATGATTTGGTCATGTCCAAAGAATGGGCGAAAATCACTTCCCAAACAGATTTTAAAATGGAAACCACATGTTTGCAAAAAAAGAGGAAGACCGGGACTTGGTCGGAGAGAAAGAACTGATAAAGAAGTGAGAGAGAGAGAGAGAGAGAGAGAGAGAGAGAGAGAGAGAGAGAGAGAGAGAGAGAGAGAGAGAGAGAGAGGATTGTATCAAGATCTGTGGAATGACAGAGGAAAATAGAAGCTAGGAAGCGGAAGACGCCGGAGAATATTTTAAGCCAAAAAGAAGAAGAGAGGGTAAAAATTAGTAGAATAAATGAAAAAGTCATTCTTATGTTTGGGTATCAAATACTTTTCAAAAGAATTTAAATCGTTTGATATAACCATACAATGCTAACTACACGGGCTACGACTGATCTGTTATTGCTGATGTATTGTAGGTTATTTTAAACAAGGCGGCTACCAATCTTCAATACCTGATTCTGTAAAAAAAGGAAATAATAAAAAATAGAAATTAATGACTTAATGCAAAACATTTTCCTCGAAATGTGTGTGATTAGGTACATAGACATTGCATAAATTTTAAGGTAGTTTTTAAACAGAAACGTTGGGTGAGATTTAATGATTTGTAGAGTAATTTGTGCACCCCCAAAAATAATATACTCTTTGCCCCATATTTTGTTAGTGTAAATGCAGAGATTGCACGGAATCGCAAACAGATTACTGTATGTGTTTGGTTACTGTGTAAGGCGGTAAAGACATCGATGTGTGCGGAATTAATCTCCTCAAAACATTTCTTAAGTCGGCTCCCAAAGTATTGTTCCTTCACAGGCGAAGTACATCCGATCTGCAGAAGCGGAGCGGAACTTCTCCCCCTAAATGTTTTCAGGGAACTTTATCCCGCTTCCTGCAACATTCCCTCTACCCCTAACTCTCCCTCTCTCATCCCTCGGCCCCCACTCTTCTAAATATTGCATGCACACGAGCTGTCGAGTCTGGCTAGTGCCGCTGCATCAATCTTGATTCTTTCTAACATTCATTTGTCAGCCATTTTATTTATTTATGCAACGCACGCTGCTAACAATAAACGATGGGGCCAATTAGGGTATTTTGGGTTAAAATTAGCACAATTTTGTACTGTCATGTATAACGTATGGCGGCATTTTTCCGGGGAACCGAACGACTTAATTGCGTAAAATAAGTTACGTTATTTTCCATCGTACGAGATGACTGCGTAACGATCAGCTGTACTCGTACATTTGTGGTTTTTTTAACAAAACTGAAAATTATAGTTAAATTACAGTTGACATTATTCGTGAAAAATCAGGCATACAGTTTGAAGAGTAAGTCCTGAAAAAGCCAGATTAAGAAAATATATCCACGACTTGTTAAAATGATAAAATCGAATTACAGATATTACACATTTTCAAATTCAATTGAAAATTTTAAATGTTAATATACTGCAAAACTTAATGCTAATTACTGTAATAAAATATTTCTATCTTAAAAATATAAGCTATAAATTTTGCATAGAATGAAAATCATTAACGGTCTTACAATCTCAGTCGATAAAATTTGACAAAAATCTGATGCACGGATTTCGATAGAATTCTAATTTTTTCTGCTCTAAAAATTAAATTCATTTCCTATAAGTGCATATTGTATTGGGTCATTTTTTTGCAAAATATTATAAAAATCGTTTTTAGAAAAAACATTGATTTTTAAGCAAAAAAATGTATCATTCTGTATACACATCGATTTATCTATATTGTATACAAATATAAAATTTTATCTTGTACAAAATATCCAACTATAAATGCTCTAGTAATTGTGTTGGCAGTGCTGAACGTGTAATATAATGGCGTTTTGTGTGGTTAAAGCTCTAAGCCATTTTGTGCCAGGTGGGTTTCATATGCAATATAATAGCGTTAATTATAATTTAATTATCTATTATTCAAGTTATTGTACAACATATAATTAATATTAAATTAATTAATTAAATAGCAAATTAATATTAATTTAAAAAAAATTAAGAATAATAATGTCATTTCAATTAAAGTCCTTTCTTTCATAAGCACATACCATAACAATGAACAACGAATGCACTAGAGACAAACAGCTCACTGGTAGACTAAATTCACTTCAATAATACTAATACGTGACGTGTATTCGGCAAGTGTGGCGAATATTCACGTGTCGTTTGAGCTGACGCGATTTTGTGCCCCCTGCCCTCACAAAAAGTGACGTGCTCGCCAAATGAAGTGTACAAAAGTTTTCTAAAAAAGTTATTATCGCAGCCTAATCTGCCAATTAATTCTCCGATCTCCAACAGCTTTCACAAGATACATTCGCACGTTAACAGCCATTTTTTGGACTCGATAATCTTGACTGAGGAAGGGCAACTGTGTCGCTGACGTGATGGAGGCAAACTTCAAGAAATGTCTTTGGAAAACATTAGGAAAACTTATATTTCGATACAAGAAATAACCGAACGGAAATAACTTAGACAAGTAACGTATTCAGAAAAGTTTCAAAATGGCGTTTAAAGAACTACTATATTTTAAAAATCCCCGAAGAGGTGCAGATTAGCTGCAACTAATGAGAGGATTTAGATCCTCGCGGTACCCGAGTCTAACACACACTTACACTTACAATACACTCACGAATTTAACACTTTACACTCACACTTACATTTAGGGCGGCGATAATAGCCTCAATGTGCTTTTTGCCTTAACATAAAAAAAAAATATATTAAAAATCTGATTCTATCTCGCAATAAGCTATAAAACTTGTGTATATTAGTATTATAATTTTAAAATCTTTTTGAAATTACGGAAATAAATCCTGACCACCGTCAGGTTTAAAAAAATATTATTTTTTTTTAATAAAATCTTATTTTTGTCATTTCAAACAATAATTTTAAAAAATTGTTAATGTTTTTTAATTATATGTTTTAATATTTAACGTTGTATTAACGTAGTATTTAACGTTTAATATTTAACGATAAATGTAAGAATTTTACATACACTTGTATGTCTTTTAAAAAAATGACTGTTTTAGCAAACGTTTTCGATTTATTTCAGTAAACAGTTCTCCTCATATCGTTGATATACCTTTAAATGTAAAGCTAAGTCAGTACCAATTAGAGCAAAAAAAAAAAAAAAAAAAAAATATATATTTAATATATCAATACTATGTTTTTATTAAAAGGGACTGTATTATAATTACATTAAAAAGCTATAAGTACCAATGAATACTTCTTCAGTGATTAAAAAATGTTTAATTTACCCAATTCAATCTTACTGGATAAAATTTTCGAAAACGCTTTTTTGTGCACCGGTGAAGTTTTATAAATAAATGCCCAGGACCTCCCTGTATGCAACATTACTAGTATGTAACACGATTAATGCGTTTTTTAAAATATTAACCCTAATTTCAATCTACTAACTTTACGTTTTTTTTAACTTTCCCTTTGCAACCTTCTAGAAATAAAAGAAACCAACACGCCATCACTCAAAGCCCTCAAGGTTCGATAGATTGTATTTTGGATTACGTGTACAATTTTTGGATTATAAAGTTATTAAACATTCAGTTCTAGTTGCTCACTACATCGTTTCCAAAAATTTTAAACTTACAAGCTTAAAAAAAATTTCAGCTTCAAACAAGTCTTGCCGATTTCTCTAAACTATTTTTTTTGCATCAAAACTTAAAAAAAATATAATTTTATTCATCAAACTGTTGTATCAACAATATGTTCATCGTATTAGTAATTTAAATCAGCGTACCGGGAATTTAATGAGAATTCAAAAGTCAATAAAATTTGAGTCCTCCATTTGGGTTATTTCTGTCAACATCTCTTGTACTGAAATTTTTGCACAGATTTCAAAATATTACGTTTCTTTCGATCGAACGTATTTGAAGTAATTTATCGAACAAGAGAAAGTTAATGCACCGTTTTTGCACCCATTTATTATATTAGTAGTTACTATGGTACTACGTTTATAGGTTGTGTCTGGGTAGCAGCTTGTGGGAGGTTGAGCTCGTGGGAGGAGACGAGTGGGGATGACGCATGCGCATTGAGCTCTATAAAATACAGGCCGATTAGGTAGTACTGTATATAGATTTAACAAAATTGACTATTCCATTGCATTACCCTTATTTCCAAGTCGTAAATATCTGCGACCGTTCGTTAAGTAGACGTTACAGACAAGAAAATCTTTTATTTCACCCTTAAAGTAATATTCGTGAACAATCTGCCAAACTTTTGTTTTATGCCGCTTTCAAATTTACTTACATTTTTACGATTTGTTGTCGAGCTTTTCAATTGTCACGTGACTGTGAACAAACATTGACAAACAAAAATTAAACAAACGCAGCTGTCTCGCCGGTGTTAAGGAAACAATCAGACAAACGAAAATCTGTGCAAACATTACTCCGTGAAAAGCCTGAACTCTAAAAGTTAATTTTCGTAAAATGCGTAACGTTTTGAAAATTTGATTCCACTCAATAGTCAGCCGCAGTCAGGTTAGGTTACTTAAACGTTAATTAAAAATTTTAAGTAGTAATCTGTGCACATTTCATACTGAAATCAGACTTAAAAAAAAGGAAATGAATAAATCAGTGTTTATTGCTGTTTTTATTGTTCTAATTAATTATATTACCGATATTCTTTTTATATTCTTCTTCTTTTCTGCTAGGATTATTGTCACTATATTGAGTATAACGATCTACCACGTTTAATGTACACGTGTTGAATAGAGGAGGGGTACGAGGTGGAGATAGAAAATTATAAATAGGACGGACATAATATTGGTGACCAGTATAGATATAGTTTTTAAAGACGGAGGTTCTCCGAAACGCGTCAACAAAAGTAGAATTGACGAAGCTAGGGAAGGCAGATCATTATACTCAACATAGTGCATTACAGATCTTACTGCTTATTAAGAAAAATCATTTCTTTCTTTAAATCTGTATTTGGTCATATTTTGAAACTGAATTTGCTCAACGATGAAGGTCTCCAAGATACTGTTAAAATCGATTTTTGCGACCCGTTTGTATCAAATCGGAGCCAAATTACTGAAGTTAGGGTTTCGATACTCACTATTCAACAGGCTGCAACCGGTGCACATTTCGTAATACTGGACTGCCGTTACAATAGCTCATTTCGCTAAAAGATACAACTTAAAAAAATTGTTAGACAATACTAAACATTTTGTGTTTTATTAATTAACAGTAATAATTTTAAACAAAAACTTAAAAAAAACAAAAATCTTTTATGAGTACATCTTAGTCACAAAGCCTTTTTATTCTAATTCGAATGTTGTTTAA
>CM040184.1:87464322-87469322 GCA_022606455.1 Callitettix versicolor
TTTTATAAACTACCTTCTGATTTACAGATAACAGCTGTTTGTTACGCTTTAACAGCTGATAGGTTTACTTTGACACTACGATGTATGAATAATCTCGAGGTTTTGGTGGTTTTTCCGAACCCCCTTAATCCAAAAAAAGTGACGCGCGCTCTTGTGTTTATGCGTGCGTGCGCGCGCGTGTGTGTGTGTGTCTGTGTCGATTAAAAAAAACTGATAAGTTTGATTTTTTGTTTGGTGTTTAACGTCCGACTATTGTGCACACGGGCTAATGCAGACGATGGGATGATTTAATGCATATGAAAATGCCAAGCCCTGGCCAGGAATCGAACCCGGGTCCTCGGGGTGAAAACCTAGTACGCTATCAACTAGGTGGTCACCGAAGAGGCATCAAATTATTTATTATGTCGTGGTAAAAAAAAAAAAACTGATATGTTTGAATCACGAGCTAGTGGAAAAATATTTCAATGTGCGTAATTTCTCGAAATTGTATCATCAGATTTCAATCCAACTTTTAGTCATGCAGGAGCTGCACAAATCATTACACTGTTGTGTAGTCGTAAAAGAAGAAATTTACGGAAAAAGCAAAACCAATCCTTGGATGTAAAAGAAAGAAAGTTTTGTAAAATTATTTACACCATTTATATTATTATTTTTATAAGAGCATATCTAACCGTCTGCGCGCGTACGAGTGTGTGCGCGTATTTGTACGGAAACAAAATGGTCGATGAAAACATACTTAGCTGTATGTTAGAATTAAATATCTTAACAGATGTTGATAATATATAACGAGTCTGAACGAGTATAATGAAACCATAGTTTGGTTGTAAACAACTCAAACGTAAAAATGCAAAATAACCAACAATTATAAGAAAATTTTAAATAAACTGTAAACGCCATTTTGTTTTTGACATTTACCGTACTTGCTTTTAATTTTTAAATTTTATAAATTTGAAGATAAAGTTACACACACACACAGACACACACACACACAGACACACACACACACACACACACACACACACACACACACACACACACACACACACACACACACACACACACACACACACACACACATACATATATATATATATATATATATATATATATATATATATATATATATACACACACAGACACACACACACGCGCGCGCGCGCCTCGCAGGAGGTGCAAATATTCAGAGGATTTAGATGTCCCTCGCGGTACCCTAATCTAACACACACGTAAACTTACAACACTACACTTACGACTTTAACACTTTACACTTATACTTACATTTAGGGAGGCGATAATAGCCTCATTGTGCTTTTCGCCTTAAAACAACAATATATAATATATGCAACATATATATGCAATATATATATATATATATATATATATATATATGTGTGTGTGTGTGTGTGTGTGTGTGTGTGTGTGTGTGTGTGTGTGTGTGTGTGTGTGTGTGTGTGTGTGTGTGTGTGTGTGTGTGTGTGTGTGTGTGTGTGTGTGTGTGTGTGTGTGTGTGTGTGTGTGTGTGTGTGTGTGTGTGTGGGTATATTTGAGATAAATAGGTTTATTTTTTAAAACCTATTTGCCTATTTGCTTTTATTGAAATGATGTTTAAATGTAAATTAACGTTTCCTTTTTGAAAATCATTTTTCCTTTAATTATCCGAACACTTTGGTCACAATTAGTTCGGATAATCGACGCTCTATTGTATATATTAAGTTATCTATTCCTCTTGACATTGTCGTATCTCTTATATATTATTTCCAAAGTGATTCGGTGGCAAATATCTCAGCACATAAATTAATGTTGTATATATTAATACAAAGCTTTAAGTAACGGTCCACTTTGTGTTTCAATTAGTTCGGATAATCGACGCTCGCTTGTATGTACGAGTACCTCTAACATCTCATTTTGCAATAGTAATTCACTAATTAATGTTTTACAGTGACGATAACAGGTAAACATTGGCGCATGAATCATGTGTTTTTACAAAACGGCAAAGCGCAAGTGTTAGCGAGTGCTAAGCCTGACTCGCTGGATATATGAATTGATAAATCACAAGCATTTATTACTCTCAGCGTGTGGAAGTAATTCATAGGAGCTCTTCTCGGCAGGTGTTCTTGTTCGTTTAGCTCTCAGTGCTTTAACTACAAATAACTTTAACAGAACTATTATTTACGCAGAGATAAATAACTGTTTTACAAAATAATACTTTTAATAACTTTTATAAAATGTTACAAATTTATTATTGGGGAGGTAATTAGTAACATGTATTCTTATTTTGAGGAAAATTTACAGAAGTTATGATATACAATTTCATGTCTTTAAAAGAAGATGTTCTGATTCATAATTAGAGACTTGAAATGTGTAGGGGTGCACTAAGAAACGATTTTCCAATATTCAACCCCTAAAGTGTTAAACATGTGATACAACGATTTTAATTGGAAAACATAGGTTTTTTTGTCAAAACTTCTTGAAACTTAACACAATATAATACAATACAATATAATACAATAGCCTGTAAAACACAAGTAATGGAATACTTTTTTACTATTTTTAAAAATTCACCCGCTAAAGGGTTAATAGGGGTAAAAAAAATTAAAAAAGGGGTAGAAACTATTTTCTATTGAATATTTAACATACATACTCTGAAAAACACAAATAATGAAACACCTTTCAGAATTTTTCAAAATTCATCCCCCTAAACGAATAAAAATATAAAAAAAAGTATAAATATTTGCATTGGAGAAAAAAAAGTTATCGTACTTTTTTAAAAGTAAACATAAATATTCTAACACAAAAATATTGAAACACGAATGACAGCATTTTTTAAAATCATCCCCTAAAGCAGGGGTCTCCAAACTTTCCAGTCTTAGGGCCATACTGATTACTCCAGTAAGTTCCGAGGGCCAAAACCATATTATCAATAAAACAATAACAATAAGCCTACAACAATGTTATGAGTAGTTAGCCCATGACCATATCAATATAGATGTCATATTAATAATTATTCAACATAAAATTAGAATACTTCAGTAAACTAAATTTAATTTGCTATAAAAAATATGTTCTCTAAAAGTAGTTTTCAAGTATGCTAGCTCTCCGCGGGCCGGAAAATCTGTCCGCGGGCCGGATGTGGCCCTCGGGCCGTAGTTTGGAGACCCCTGCCCTAAAGGAATAAAAACGTAAAAAAGAGTTATAAATGTTTGCATTTGAAAATAAGATTTTTTATAACTTTTTCATAAAACTAAACATAAATATTCTAAAACGCAAATATTGAAACATGTATATACAATTTTTTTCCAAAAGTGCCTTTAAGCGAAGCCGCGACGAGTAATTCTAGTCTGTTATATACATTTGAAAGGTCTACGAGCGCGGCACACACATAATGGTCTCGCTGACAAAATGGAAGCGTACAACACATAATGAACTTTAAAAATCTAAACAAGTTTTATACTTATGACGTGGTATTTCTTAGATATAGAGAATTTCCGTGTGAAAATGATAAATAAAACCATCAAGGTATGGTCCAGACCCACAACTTTCAAATGAGCGCCAGTCAAACTTGTAGATCAATTTTAGGTTCGAAATAAATTATTGTTTTTAAATTTAAAAATCGATTGAAACGTGAATTTGCGCTGGACTCTTTTCGTGTTTTCCCCCGCAGGGGGGTGTAGACTAGCTGCACCTATTGAGAGGATTTAGACGTCCCTCGCGGTACCCGAGTCTAACACACACAACACTACACTCACGACTTACACTTTACACTCATACTTACATTTAGGGAGGCGATAATAGCCTCAATGTGCTTTTCTTATTAATATATATATATATATATATATATATATATATATATATAAAATATATATATATAAATATATATAATATATATATATATTTCCTTATATATATATATTAATATAATATATATATATTATATATAATATATATATATATATATATATATATATATATATATATTTAAAAAATGTGTTTTTAATGAAACTTTGAAGTTTAAAAAGTTGATACATATTAATTTTAATTATAATTACGATGGTTAAATGGATATCAAAGTTAAAAAAAAGCTACGGGCATTCGTTAAACTACGTCAGCGAGACAGCTGCGTGTTTCAATTAATTTCATCCCCCCCCAATTACGTTAGCCAGACACCTTAAACCGATAAAACAGCAAGAACATAACGTTCGGTTATGTCTGTTGAGTCTATTAGACTGTACAGAACTGAACTTTCTAACTATATTACACAGAACAAAACTGCGAGAGGCACAATCAATTACAGCGGTAATGATGGTGTGTAATCCGTCGGTTTGAATCAATACTTGAACTAACCTAGCATGAAACAATTCAATAGTCAGCAGTATTATTGGCAGTGTTTGAATCACAAGCTGCCTTAACCCATCGCTAGTTACTATTCAGTAGTGCAGACTGCGCTACGGGCAAATACGTCTTAAGGTGCATCAACATTACTGAAATTTAAAATTTTGACAAATTTCAACTGATTGCTATC
The DNA here is from genome assembly GCA_022606455.1 of Callitettix versicolor. NCBI lineage: Eukaryota > Metazoa > Arthropoda > Insecta > Hemiptera > Cercopidae > Callitettix > Callitettix versicolor. Next base: position 87,468,842 of record CM040184.1, read on the forward strand.
GAATTTTATTGGATAGTGAGCTGTACCAATATCATACTCTGATGACATCCATACTCGGGATATTAAAATGAGCACCAGTTCTATACACACACGCGTGCGCGCGCACATACACACACAACACACGACATACACACAAACACACACAAAACATACACATACACACACACAACACTCACACACAAAACACACACACACACACACACACACACACACACACACACACACACACACACACACACACACACACACACACACACACACACACACACACAAACCACATACAACACACAACATACACAACACGCAAACACACAAACACACACACAACACACACACACACACACACAACACACACACAACACACACACACACACACACACACACACACACACACACACACACACACACACACACACACACACACACACACACACACACACACACACACACACACACACACACACACACACACACACACACA
>CM040184.1:87474322-87479322 GCA_022606455.1 Callitettix versicolor
CAACAATCAGCACTAAAACATGATACTTGTTAAAAAAACTTAAGATAAAAAGAAATGTTAAAAAATTTGCTTCTATCACGTCAGCAAGAGAGCTTTCTTACCGTCGTAAATTGTTCTATAAAATCATACTATCACCTAAAACACGACTGCAATTTGTGTAAATAACGCTTCAATGTTCCGACCAACTTTTCACGAAAAAAGGAAAGAGCGTCAAATAAAATTAAAAAAAACGGAAAATAAAAAGTACAAAATGCAATAAATATCTAGCGAGTGTGTTGTAAGCCCGGCGGACATTGTTACAAATCAGAAATGTCCAGTACATAGCCAATAATGGGTTCAATGTACTGCGTTAGCATGCACAAAGTCCCCTACAGAGATCGTATTGTGTCGGGCAATTCATTACAGGCTATTGCCGTTGCGCCGTTTATTAACTTACCCATATTGGCTCGCAGTAGACACATTGTTTTTAGCGCATATGTTTTATAACCCGCTAAGAATTTGTTTAAAACTTACTGAAACATATTGTTGGCAGCTCTTCGAAGAATAACAGACCTCGCGGTAGTGGCTGGCCACAGCTTCTCTTCTGTTCTTTTCCCACGAAGCGGTCAAAATTATAATAAGACTTGCCGTTCAGCCAGTATTACAGTACGACAGCCAGCAGTAACAGCAATCATTGAAAAATCAGACGCCATCTTGAAACGGAATCGTGTGAAAAAATCTCACACATATGTCGTTCTGACTTTATCCTGACACCTTCGTACGAATTTGAAAACAATCATTCAGCATGTTTAAACAAAACTGCGTATCAAATAAACCGACAAACATGCAAATCAAATGCTGATAAGTCGAGTTTAATCGGAGATCTTACTTCATTTTGTCAATTAGGCTTTACGAGGCAGGTTATTTATAGACTGTTGAAGGAAAAGTCGATTTACCATTAAATAATAGTTGTGCTAGAATATTACGTACAATATATATGCGATGTTGAAGACAACATACGTTTCTGAAACCTGGAGAACAAGACAGGAATTGAAGCCGCTGGAATGGACGTGCTAAGAAGATCTGCTAAATATTAAGATTACGTGGAATAAGCGATGAGGGAATTCGTCGATAATCGGGTATAACGGACACAGTTGCAAAGGATATTGGTGTGGTACGGCCGCGTTTAACGAATAGAACGAGCACGACAGCCCAACAAACCGTGCGGTGGATAATGAATTGAAAAAAGTAAAAATACAAAAATTGGATACAAGCAATGAAAAAAGGCAATAAGCGATCGAAATCTACAAGAAGGAAGGACACAGTACGATCAAAGCGATTGAGTCAACACATTAGACAAGGTCGCACCATGTTATGTGTGTGTTTGTGTGTGTGTGTGTGTGTGTGTGTGTGTGTGTGTGTGTGTGTGTGTGTGTGTGTGTGTGTGTGTGTGTGTGTGTGTGTGTGTGTGTGTGTGTGTGTGTGTGTGTGTGTGTGTGTGTGTGTGTGTGTGTGTGTGTGTCGTGTGTGTCGTGTGTGTGTGTGTGTGTGTGTGTGTGTGTGTGTGTGTGTGTGTGTGTGTGTGTGTGTGTGTGTGTGTGTGTGTGTGTGTGTGTGTGTGTGTGTGTGTCGTGTGTGTGTGTGTGTGTTTGTGTGTGTGTGTGTGTGTGTGTGTGTGTCGTGTGTGTGTGTGTGTGTGTGTGTGTGTGTGTGTGTGTGTGTGTGTGTGTGTGTGTGTGTGTGTGTGTGTGTGTGTGTGTGTGTGTGTGTGTGTGTGTGTGTGTGTGTGTGTGTGTGTGTGTGTGTGTGTGTGTGTGTGTGTGTGTGTGTGTGTGTGTGTGTGTGTGTGTGTGTGTGTGTGTGTGTGTGTGTGTGTGTGTGTGTGTGTGTGTGTGTGTGTGTGTGTGTGTGTGTGTGTGTGTGTGTGTGTGTGTGTGTGTGTGTGTGTGTGTGTGTGTGTGTGTGTGTGTGTGTGTGTGTGTGTGTGTGTGTGTGTGTGTGTGTGTGTGTGTGTGTGTGTGTGTGTGTGTGTGTGTGTGTGTGTGTGTGTGTGTGTGTGTGTGTGTGTGTGTGTGTGTGTGTGTGTGTGTGTGTGTGTGTGTGTGTGTGTGTGTGTGTGTGTGTGTGTGTGTGTGTGTGTGTGTGTGTGTGTGTGTGTGTGTGTGTGTGTGTGTGTGTGTGTGTGTGTGTGTGTGTGTGTGTGTGTGTGTGTGTGTGTGTGTGTGTGTGTGTGTGTGTGTGTGTGTGTGTGTGTGTGTGTGTGTGTGTGTGTGTGTGTGTGTGTGTGTGTGTGTGTGGGTGTGTGTGTGTGTGTGTGTGTGTGTGTGTGTGTGTGTGTGTGTGTGTGTGTGTGTGTGTGTGTGTGTGTGTCATTGTGTGTGTGTCGTGTGTGTGTGTGTGTGTGTGTGTGTCGTGTGTGTGTGTGTGTGTGTGTGTGTGTGTGTGTGTGTGTGTGTGTGTGTGTGTGTGTGTGTCGTGTGTGTGTGTGTGTGTGTGTGTGTGTGTGTGTGTGTGTCGCGCGTGCGTGTGTCGTGTGTGTGTGTCGCGCGCGTGTGTGTGTGTTTGTGTGTGTGTCGTGTGTGTGTGTGTGTTTGTGTGTGTGTGTGTGTGTGTGTGTGTGTGTCTGTGTGTGTGCTTCACAATTTGATTTAAACTTGGCATAAACTCGTTACCCAGCAAAATGCGATCAATGGTATTATAAAGCGCTCGTTTCTAGTCCTGGCATTTTTATTTAACACTTTAAAAATCTGATTTGACCAGGCATTTTGATATTTTCATATTAAAGTGAAAATACTAATACAGGTTATGCGTGGTTAAGATGGTGAACCTCCAGCGGACGCAGCTGATAGCTTCAGCGTTCCCACCTACCTCTAGCCCATACTAATTGCGCTATCTACTCAGACAAACACATTTATTGTTCTACACACCTTGGCTGATTCTGAAGTGTAAAACGACCCGAACTGGCACTGGCCTAATGGTGTACCAAAAGAAGCCCTGAGATATCCGATAACCTCCCGCATTACATGTTTGAGCAGACATAATTTTCCAACAAAAGAAGCCCCGGGATATCCGATAACCTCCCGCATTACATGTTTGAGCAGACATAATTTTCCAAGCTGCTCTAGGGAACAACATGAGTAAGAATGTAAATAGAACTAGAAGGGCACAAGAAAAGCTCTCCGAGTGGGGCACAATGTCCGCGATAAGGGTCAATAGTAAGGGAGGAAAATTGAAAAGCAATTAACAGAGCAAGCATCTGCAGTCACCTCAATAACAAACAACGAAGTCTCCAATTTGAAGTGGCGAAATTATGCACATTGACTCCACACCAAATCGTAAACTTTATGAAGGCTTGGGTTGTAGAAGACGCAGTAACTGAGAGTACAAGGTAGTAGTGCAATAGTAACTTTAAAAAGTCATGATGGTGAACCAAAGTTTTAGATTTAAAGCATATTGTAAGAAATTACCTTCGTTATTGTTTACAAAAGTTGTATTTTTCACGTAAAGTCCATAATTTACACCAGCTAGTCTAATGAATGCGTGGGATTACCGAAAAGGGAGAATATTACAGCAGTAATAGTAGTGTCGAACCTAGGACCTTGAGACGTCAGTTTAGAGAGCGGTGTTATAAATAACTCGGGCAAGAAATCACTTAAAAAGTAAAATATGAAAAAATATTGTTGGCATTTGGCTTCAATCACGTCAGCGAGGTGCCTTCATTATTTAATATATATTAAGTCATGTAAAGGAAAGAATATTACATCGAATTTTTTCACCATTGAAATTCTTTTTTACTCTATAAAGTATCGATATTGTAAAAATTGAAGTTTCTACAATCGTTTTGTGTAGCCTATATTTAGATTAAATTAATCGCTTGTTTACACTTATTACAGACTAAATAATACAGTAAAGAATATAACATTTAATAATTTCAGTTTAATACAAAATTATGTTACTTATTTGGAATAGAAAACTTGACGTTTTATTACCGTATTGAAAAACTTGTTTATTGATTGCATACATCGTACTTTAATATAATTGCTGTTTAAAATAATGAGGCATCCGGGCCCAATAATGCGCCTGTTGAACGCCTCCCCTCCCCCTATACCCCTGTGCTTTACTATATTATATAGCAAACATTATCGGTAAAGAATATTTTGTCAATAAATAGTTTATATTACTGAAACTGGTCGTTACGGCTCTTCCATTCATGTATAAAAACACTTATCAAATTTAAGAATATTATTATTTTTTTGCTTTATGTACAAGCTGTTCTATAGACTAAACGAGTAAACCGATTTTGTTAAAATTTATTTATTTAGATACACGTTTTAGTTGTCAGAATTAAAGTAATGGCGTAATGGGACCACACAAACTATCTAACTAACTTATTTGCTTAGAAAGTACGATAAACATCGGTCGAATTTCTCAAAATAGGTTCATCAGATTTCGCTCTAACTTACAGCATACACGAAAGTTCGTGATTTAAATCTGTTTTAAACTTGAAAAAGATTTTTTTTGTTTGGTTTTTAACGTCCGACTATTGTGCACACTTGGACTGATGCAGACGATGGGATGATTTATAGCGTATGAAAATGCCAAGCCCTAGCCGGGAATCGAACCCGGGTCCTCGGGGTGAAAGTACGCTATCAACTAGGCCACCGAGGCGGCAACTTGAAAACGAATTTACGGTTCAAGAGTAAATAAAAAAAAATCAGGGTTCGTTTTTCATTTACTCATTTACTTTTCTTTTATTTCATGTTCATTAAAATTACTTGATTTTAAAAACTTTACGTATTGTCAAATGTCATTAAAACTGCTTTGAAATGGCGGAAATTTAAATTATTTAAACTATTTTGTTTCATTTTTTTTTTGAAAATATTATTTAACTGTTTTAAACAGCGTTAAAATTTGTATAAATAAGTTTTTAAAATTTTATGGAAAACACGAAAATGTACTGGGCGGTGGTCAGGGGTTTAATTTACATTTAGTTGCAAGGGACCCAGAGGCAGTAATAGCAA
>CM040184.1:87484322-87514322 GCA_022606455.1 Callitettix versicolor
TCTTCTTAAAACTATTGTGCCAAACGGATGTACACCGGTGTACAATGTAATTCACATTTTTCATCATTTAAGGTGTAGACATGTTAAAACATGTCCTTTAAGGTGTAATTATTAAAACACACACACACACACACACACACACACATATATATATATATATATATATATATATATATATATATATATATATATATATATATATATATATATATATATATATATATTATCTTGTATTATCACTTTTGATGTTTTATGAAAATGTTTTTACAATAGTTATATATATATATATATATATATATATATATATATATATATATATATCTTGTATTATCACTTTTGATGTTTTGCAAAAATGTTTTACAATACAATATATATATATATATATATATATATATATATATTGTATTATCACTTTTGATGTTTTATGAAAATGTTTTACAATAGTTATATATATATATATATATATATATATATATATATATATATATATTATATATATATATATTTATCTTGTATTATCACTTTTGATGTTTTATGAAAATGTTTTACAATAGTTATATATATATATATATATATATATATATATATATATATATATATATATTATATATATATTTATCTTGTATTATCACTTTTGATGTTTTGCAAAAATGTTTTTACAATAGTTTTATATATATATATATATATATATATATATATATATATATATATATATCTTATATTATCACTTTTTATCACTTTTGATGTTTTGCGAAAATGTTTTTACAATAGTTTTATATATATATATTTATCTTGTATTATCACTTTTGATGTTTTGCAAAAATGTTTTTAAATAGTTTTATATATATATATATATATATATATATATATATTTATCTTGTATTATCACTTTTGATGTTTTGCGAAAATGTTTTTACAATAGTTTTATATATATATATATATATATATATATATATATTTATCTTATTATCACTTTTGATGTTTTGCAAAAATGTTTTTACAATAGTTAAATATATATATATATATATATATATATATATATATATATATATTTAACTATTGTAAAAACATTTTCGCAAATCATCAAAAAGTGGTCATACAAGAATACGGATCTGGGCCTTACTGTGGCCATCGTTACAGCAGCTAAAATAAATAAACAACAGCTTCGAATAACATTTAAGGTTTTTTCAGACAGCAAAAAAGCAGTTTCAGTTATAAAAAAATATTATCACAGAAGATAATGCAATAAAACGCAAAAGAATGTATCATTTAATAAATTCAAATCTGAGGGTTGGGACTTTTGGACTTAGTCCAAACTTTATACAATGAAGAGCGCCTCGTTCCTGGAGCAGTGGCGTTATTAAAATTTTAAAATAAATATTAATAATAAAACGTAAAGGATTCCTAATTTATTGCAGTTATTAAACTTTTCAATATCGCAATTGAATTCATTTCAGTTAATTAATATTTGTTTTGTTAGTGAATTTACATTGGACAATGAGTTCATCACCCGGGACCTTGATATGAGCGCCGATCCTGATCCTTAGATCACTTTTTGAGTTGATTTAAATTATATATATTTTATGCTAAGTGATAAAAAACTATTTTTTCAAATTTGCTTCCATCACGTTGCGTTCAGCGATTATTTGTATGTTATTATACGTAAAACATAAATAAATCGCTACGGGATTTTTCGATTCTTTTATTGAAAATTTGAAATGAAGACTCGAATCATAATTACTTACACAAGGTAAAATTTCAGTAAAATCTGTATTTTAGTTTGTCTATAATATCCACATCAGTTTTGTTTGTGGCAAATAATTGAATATGAAAATTGTGTTTCATGCTTGTGAACTGTGCTTTAGATTCTTTGCTGTCAGTTCCAGAAGAAGGTTGACATTTGTTCGGATCGATTCTCGTTTACTACCGTGTAATTTTCCCAGTAGTAGACTAGTGTGCAGTAGGTCTAGCCCCGGTTGTAGAAACATCGTACTCTACAAGGCCGTCAATAAAGAATACACTCGTACTACAGTAAACATGCAATCCAATTGATTTTTCACCCGCGGTCACTCGTTTTACCGCTACACAGTACTTACTCCACCTTACGTTGCTATAGATTATTTATGTTGGATAAACGTTCTGTATTTGGGAGCGAATTTTTAATATTTTTTTTTGTGTTACAGTATTTTGAAAATCTGATTTTACTGCTTTAATCAGTATTGAAGTCTGCATGAACAGATATTTTAAACTTTAAAATTACTTTGAAAATACACAAATGATCCCTGACACTGATTATTTAATTTCCTTACTTTCAAGGGTTTTAAAAGTTTAAACTATTAATTATGCCGATTTCAATTCTGATTACGATATAATATAATATGATATAATATAATATAATATAATATAATATAATATAATATAATATAATATAGTATATATAGTATAATATAGTATAATATAATAAAATAAAATATAATATGATATAATATAATATTATATAAGTGTGTGTGTGTATTAGCACTATCGCCCTTAGTTTGAGTTCGTTTTTATTGATTTTATTCAATCTTGCCACAAAAGTAGTTTCTATAATAGTTTTGGTAAGTCAATTACTAAACAAAATCAGTAAAATATTTTCAAAATGGTGGAAATTCCTAATTTTCTGTTATTTATAAGATTTTCATGTTGCACTATTTTAAAAATCTGATTTTCACCTACGCAATGAGCCTGTTTAAAATCTGCTTAAATTGGCGTTTAAAATTTTCTCATTTGTAGGTTATCAGGGTTGAACAAAAATGTAAATTCTTTAACGTGGTTATACTATATATATATATATATATATATATATATATATATATTTTTTTTTTTTTTTTTTTTTTTTTTTTTTTTTTTTTTTTTTTTAACGTCCGACTTTTGTGCACACTTGGGCTAATGCAGACGGTGGGAAGATTTATAGCGTATGAAAATGCCAAGCCCTGGCCGGGAATCGAACCCGGGTCCTCGGGGTGAAAGCCTAGTACGCTATCAACTAGGCCACCGAGGTGGCTATACACACACACACACACACACACACACACACACACACACACACACACACACACACACACACACACACACACACACACACACACACACACTTTTCAATGTTGATTATGATTGTGAGATCAGATTTTCAAAAATGTTGTTGGTAATCAGCTTGAAATACGTGACCGTAACAGTTGCGTTACCACCACTAAATATTTAGTTACCTGAATACAAGAAAGTTTCAGCCGAGGGCACGAGCTAAGCGAGCAGTGGTACGGCCTGTGTAGGCGATGTACCGAGCCAAGATCGATCCGAAGCGGAACCTTTACATTGTACACGGCTTGTGACAACTGAACAGAAAGATTGATTGTTTGTAGTCTCAACAAAGAAAACCATATTCGTGACTTGAATGCAGTTCTATGCTTCGAGATACACAATTAAACAGCCATCACCTCTTGACTGACGGCTGTTTAATGAGGGAAAACAACGGTACGAATTAAACAGCTCGATTTAAAACACAGTTATTAATTGAATGTACGATACTATTAGAGTTAATGTCGTTTAACATTTGTTAATTGCAAATTTCAGTTGGAAAAAGAAATTATTAGGCGGATATCACAGTAAGACCCAGGTGTGAGAGCCACATGTTTTATATAGTGGTTTTTAAAAATCGGCTTATTTGTGTTAAAGCATGAAATCTGTATGATTTTAGTAAAAGCTTGAAGAATTATTTCCCCATCAAAATTCATGCAACAGTTTCAAAATGGCTCCTAGTAAAATATTAAACAATCCTTCTCTTTGAAGCTTTTTTCGTAAAATGTTTTTACAATCGTAATCAGCGTTGATTTTCTTTTTGTTTTTTTGTTTTTTTGTTTTTTTGTTTTTGTTTTTTTTTTGGTGTTTAACGTCCGACTATTGTGCACACTTGGGCAAATGCAGACGACGGAATGATTTACAGCGTATGAAAATGCCAAGCCCTGGCCGGGAATCGAACCCGGGTCCTTGGGGTGAAAGCCCAGTACGCTATCAACTAGGCCACCGAGGCGGCTCAATCAGCGTTGAATGCTGATTAATTAGATTATCGGATAAACAGCTCAATGATCCTCACGGCAGTCAGAAGGATAGTTAGGTGCTGTTTTTATTAACGATTATTAATTATAAAATTACATTGGAGCGGCCATCATGGTAAGACCCCAGACCAAGGAAAGTATTAGTACTAATACTGGCCTCTACGCCGACTGTGTGAGAATATATTTGGCACTAGCGTTTGCAATTCCAGCCTCAAACACAGACATAAATTTTCTTAATGTGTTGAACAAGTTATTTTCCTAGCGAAATACGATTTTCCTTCTAAACCGTTTCAAAATGGCGGGCATTTAAAATATTTTTGTCTTTATAGTTTCTTAGAAATCGATTTCGGTATTGTAATCAAGGTTTACAATCTGCATGAAATAGATTTTAAAATTCTACTTAAAACATATAAATAAAATATAACGGCGGCCATTTTTCATTTTCTTATTGCTGATTACAATTTGAAAACTAAAACTGCAATTTTGTGTTGTTTTAGTTTTTGTAATGGTTGCAACTGAATTGCAAATGCTTGTTAAATAGTTTTAAAATATAGTATGAGATAAAGAAAAGATATTTTCGAAAAAATATTTTCCATAAATTATATTTATTTATTTTATTCTTCTATCGTTTTGGAATTTCTTTAAGCTGTTCGTAATGAACTATTTACGAAATCAGCTTTATTTTTAGTGTTTTTGTGTGCGTTGTGACAGACAGACCGACCGACTCGCGAAAACATAAAGTACGGATAAAATAAAAAAAGTCTTTCTAGAAAAATGCATCACATAAGATTTATGAAACGAAATACACACTGAGATATCCTTTACAAAAACTGAACATTAAATCGATGAGAGCTGGATTGTGATATGGTGACATGTGGGACAATGGGACCACTAGTCCGTAACAAAAAGTCCCTGCAAGTTTATACATTAAAGGCTCATACTTACGCCATATTTCTTTTGAATCACGGGTTTTACTACCGTAACTTCGTAATGATTCTTCATTCTTTACTGAAAGTTTTTTGATTATCCACAAGGCGAAACCGAACTATGTTTAGTATATTAAAGTACCTTTGTATAAACAGTGCGCGCATCTGGCTGGACGTAGTCATGGAAAAGTTAATAAAGTAATTATTTGTGTGTTTATTTGAAAATCTGATTCAATCACGGACAAATTTTGAATTGCAGTGAAAATACGAACAGAAAAGCTCACTAGAGTGAATTTAATTTTCGTAATTTGTGTTTTTAATGTTGAGTAATAATTACCGTTGCGAAAATATAACACTTAATAAAATTAAATGTTATTCACACACACACACACACATATATATATACATACACACGACAAACATACACACACACACACACACACACACACAAACACACACACACATTCACACGACACACATACACATACATACACACGACAAACATACACACATACACACATATGGTGCACACACACACGACACGATACACACACACACACACACACACACACACACACACACACACACACACACACAAAACACATGACACACACTCACACAAACACACACACACATTCACACGACACACATACACATACATACACACGACAAAGATACACACATACACACACACACGGTGCACACACACACGACACGATACACACACACACACAAACACAAACACAACACACACACACACACACACACACACACACACACACGAATCACACATACACACGCACACATACACATACACACACACACACACACACACACACACACACACACATGACACACACTCACACAAACACACACACACACATACATACACACGACAAACACACACACACACGGCGCACACACATACATACACACGAGACACACACACACACACACACACAGGTTATATAAAAGTGTTAACCGTGAAAAAAAGTTTCTAGAGAACAGGAGCAGGTTGAAATATACTTTTCGTTCACTTCATTAAATATTTAAGCAAGTAATGTTGAAGACAAAATGAGCCGTTGAAGCGTCGCGGTAAGACTCGGACACATTGGCCTTGAACTCAGGCGTAAATAAATTATCTCTGACGTGATGAAGAGAATTTTTTTCAGCAATTGATTTTTCAAAACTATATTCTTATTTCCAATCGAATTTAAAAAAATCAAATGTTAATTTACGTTGATTTCTACGCTGATTGTGGTGAAACGGGTTTTCAAAAATACGTCAGATAAAGAAAGTTACGATTTTTTTAAAATTTGAAAATGTTAAAGGGATTTTACTGGATAACGAATTTATCCAAGCTGTTATCAAATTCGATTTCCGATCAAAGTTCTTATCAGATCTGCATAAGTTAGCATTTTGCGCTCCTACATTAAAAAAACCGAAAACGTACTTTGATCTCCGTTACGTTAATATCAGCGTGCAGAACGTAACGCTGGTAGAATTAAAATTCTTAAAAAAGTAAAACAAAGTTATTATTGTTTAAATTTGCTAGCATCACGTCAGCGTCGGGCGCCGCCATATTTAAAACATTCCGTGCTCGCAGTACAGAGCTGAGACGTGTTAACACGTTCCTCGCATGACTGAGCACCATTTTGTACGACACGCTGTCTGCCGCTCAGCTCGCGTTAAGATATTTTGACGTGAGCGCAGTTTTCTTTGCCAACAAATAATTTTAATCAATTTTCTTTAATTCGAAACGCGCGTGTTATTTCTAAATAGGTTAAGCGTAAATCCGTAGAGACCGGGGAGGGAATTACGTGCATTGTTGTAAAATATAGTCACAAGACACATTTTGCCGTAAATATTTGATAAAACTTTTAATTTAAGTAATTAAATTTCATCGCCTTTGTACTTGAACAACTGGAATACTTTAGAGCTGCCATCGTGGTAAAACCCGTACCCGGGAACGTAAAATGTTTGATGATCGATTCAACAGCAGGCTATCAGAAATAACGGCCATTACAAATCTTTAATAAAATCTTAACACATTTAAGTTAAAATGATTTGTAAATCCTTTTCATCTTCTCCAATTTGATCTACAATCGGCACAAAATTAGTATTGAAAACATCGGTCATGTTTCCTGTTCGTATTAAACAAAAAGGAATTCAAAAATTTTACAAAATTCTTACACAGAATTTAATGTTGGAATAACATTTTCAAAAAGCGTAACAGAAGACAATTATTTTTGAAAATGCGCATCCATCACGTCAGTAAGCCAGCTTCGTGATTATCTTAATTATCAGTCATATACAAATATCAGAAATTGATCCCTCGTGTAGCATAAGCCAAGACGTAACCAAATTGATTCGAATAGCTAAAATATCCATTTTTCGAAAGCGTAAACTATTTTTCCTTTTTGTCTTAGATATATTTTGAATTCCTGATTTCATTATAGTTATCTAACTTAAAATGCATTAATTAGCGTTGTAATTAAACAGTGAAACAACAAATTTTATTTGACAGAGGTCAAAGTTCGTTTTTATATTTTCAACGAAGTTTGAAAATTCAAAATGCAAATGTACACAGATTTAAATGCTGTTTAATATGATGAAATCAGATTTGCAAAAAGTAGGTAAAATGAAAAAAAATGCTTTGGGAAATTCGCTTCCATCACGTCATCGTGTGCCGCCGTAATTTATTCTTGATATCATGTCGATAATAGTTTTGCAGTTACAAAACACCGTATTTGAGCTCAGTAGTGCAAATTTGTATCTCAATAGTTACGTGAAACACCGTGTTTGGCTGGATTCCATCTGATAAAATATTCTTACAAAATATAAACCTCAGTCCGCGACTGTCTGTTCTCCCTCCTTCCCAAAATACGGGACATTGCAATAAATAAGTGCTTCGTAAGTTTATTATCCTTTTTTAGTTATTAAGTCGTCGTTTTGACTGTGAGAGAAGGAAAGGCTCTGGGACCGGATGGAATACATTCAGAAGTCTTCAAACTTCTTGACGATGGATCCATCGGATTCTTGAATGGCTTATTTAACAACATAAACAATACTGGAAGCTTCTCAGATGAATAGTTCATCTCAGAATGCATAATGCTGCCAAAGAAACAGGAAGCGTAGGGTGGCTACAGAACGTCATGTGCCACATGCCTTCGGAGAATCTACAAGCTGTGTGAGGAAAGAAAAACAGTCACACGGTTTGGTATACGAAAGGACAAGGGATGCGCTGTTCTGTTTGCAAGTGTTGCTCCAGTAATGCAGGGATATGAACTGTATTTTCACCTGTTTTATCGACTATCTCTTTGACAGAATATAGCATGAAATGATGATCGAGGTTTTGAATAACACAGAGATGGATAACATGACCTTAGGATCATCCGGAACCTCTATTGGAATCAATGAGCTGCTATTAAGATCAGTGTGGACAAACAAACCAACGCAGTAAACATTCTTCGAAGCGTTAGACAAGGCTCATCCATTGGCCTTGAATGTCTGCTTAGAAGAAATCTACAAGGAAGACTATGAGAATCCTGCAGAATGGATAGCGCTTTGACAACATTCGATAAGCAGGTGATACCTTAATACTTACCGACAGCATGAACAGCTTACAATGTGCTAACGTACGGAATAAGAGACGTCAGCAGTCAGTATGGCTTAGAAATTAACTTTAGTAAAACCAAGTCATGGTAATTAGTAAAAAAGCAATTGGAAGGTACGGCTTAATGGTCGAAAACACACCAATAGAAAGCGTATCACAGTTCACCTACCTGGGACTATGATACTTGTGGACTGGGACCATTCGTAGGAGATGACAAAAAGCAAGGGCTCCTTTTGTCATAGGGCTAAACTGTTCAATGTCATCGATATTAGGATCAGGCTCCTCCGGTGCTATATTTTCTCGATACTTTCTATGGACTAGAATCATGGACGCTAACGCAAAGAAGACTAGAAGGCTTCGAAATGTGGCTCTATAGGAGACTATGAGGATCTCATGGATAGACAGAGTGACCAAGAGAGTGATGGAACGACTGAAGAAAGACCATAAAGAGAAGAAAACATGCTTATCTTGCATGTATTAAAGAAACAAAGACAAATACCGCCTTTTGAAATCTGTACTCCAAGAGAAAGTCCAAGTAAAAGAGGGCCAGGAAGAAGAAGGCTTAAAAACATGGTCCTCAAAACTATCATCAAACTGTTCAAAGCTGCCGGGAACAAAGTTATCATATCCAAGATAACGTTTCTTGGAATTTTCGGAACGAATAGGCACCTGAAGAAAAAGAAGAAGAAAACAAAGAAGAAGAAGAAAAAGAAGAAGAAAACGAAGAAAAAAGAAGAAGAAAACTAAGAAGAAGAAGAAGGAAAAAAAGGAGAAGAAGAAAAAGAAAAAGAATAAGAAGAAGAAGAAAAAGAAGAAGAAGAAGAAGAAAAAAAGAAAAAGAAGAAGAAGAAAAGAAGAAGAAGAAGAAGAAAAGAAGAAGAAGAAAAGAAGAAAAAGAAGAAGAAAAGAAGAAGAAGAAGAAGAAGAAGAAAAAGAAAAAGAAGGAGAATAAGAAGAAGAAGTAGAAGAAAAAGAAGAAGAAGAAAAGAAGAAAAAGAAAAGAAGAAGAAGAATAATAATAAGAAGTTTTGAACAGTTTTTTTAAAAAATAATCGCAGCACGCAGCTGTCCCGCTAACGTGATTTCCAAAAGTATTTTTTCACCTTACGCTGTTTTTGAAATCCTACTATAAACATAACTAAAATGTGGCGTATATTAATATTTTAAACTTTCAAAATGAATAGGAAGTACACGAAAGAACGCTCCGACGTCGAAATATATTTCTTAATTTCAAAAAAATTCGAAAATTCAGACAGCTAGTTTATGCAGTTCCTAAAGCTGATTACATTAGTGAAAACAGGTTTAAAAAATTATAAATTTGAAATGACTGCCATTTTGAAACTGTTAAACACACACACACACACACACACACATCTCTCTGTCTCTGTCTGTCTCTCTCTCTCTCTCTCTCTCTCTCTCTATATATATATATATATATATATATATATATATATATAGAGAGAGAGAGAGAGAGAGAGAGAGAGCTCTTTTTCCTGTCTTCCAATGGGAATTCGCTAAACACTCTGAACATACTCGATTTTGTTGTTGGTGGAACACAAAAGTTAAGTGGAATAATAAAATATAAATTTTAATTTTTTAATATACGAAAGTAAGGACCTCGGTGACTTTGAGATTTTTATTTATCTTTATGTCTTCAGGTATCCTGAGATGAAATGTTTTGCCAAAAAGGGATTTTTAAAAATTATTTGGTTAAAAATATTTATTTAAAATATGATTTACTCAAAATCTACTCTAATAAATGATTTTGGTAAAATTTTGATAAAATGTAGGTAATAAATACTGAACCAAAATGTAGGTAATAAATAAATAGGAGTAGCCAGCACAAAGAACTGGTTTACTGGCTACTAGATACCGATCAAATTATGCTTCATAACTCGAATCTTTGTGTTAAATTTTAACTGCATAAAACATGGTCCAGGAATGAACCGGGGAAAAACAGAATAAAACCCTGACAGCCGTCTACTTTTAAATTAATAGAATTTTTGGTTTGAAGATCTGATTTCTTTATGTCATAGACTTCTAAATTAAAAAAAAAGATTTCGAAGCTTTTTTTGGTGAAAGAAATTGTTAAATCCAGTTTCTCCCAATAACGGCATTAATCAATTTTTTCTCAAAGCTGTAACGTTATGCGATAGATGTGATAAATGGCGACCCTGATCAATCCAGTAAAGTATATGAACTGTGATAGTACCGTTACACACGAACTTTCAGGCAATAATTATGTTGACTCAAGTGCTCGTTGGTTATGCAACAGCTCTGCTCGAAAGGTATTTTTGCAATTTTCGTCCTACTATCTGATTGACCTTTTGGTGTATCATGTTGGTATTTAGTTTGTTATAACAATAATCAACAGCGTTATTAAAAGCCGTCCTGCTACACTCACCTTTAACTTTGTCATTCCGAATTGAATTATTACTCATTTTCGAACTCCGTCCGTCCGTCCGTCCGTCCGTGTGTACTCTGCAGCGGTTATCTAAAACTGCAATTTATTGCCATAAGCAGTGTCTTAGTTTGTTTATAACACTGTAGTGACTGGAAGTGTTACACTCTACTGACTGGTAGTGTCACACTCTACTGACCGGTAGTGTCACATTCTACCGATTGGTAGTGTCACACTCTACTGACTGGTAGGGTCATATACTACTGACTGGTGTCACATTTTAATGAATGGTAGTGTAACTCTTTACTGACTGGTAGTGTCACATTCTACTTACTGGTAGTGTCACTCTACTGACTGGTAGTGTCACATTCTACCGATTAGTAGTGTCACACTCTACTGACTGGTAGTGTCACATTCTACCGATTGGTAGTGTCACACTCTACTGACTGGTAATGTCACACTCTACTAACTAGTGTCACATTCTACTGACTAGTAGTGTCACATTCTACCGATTGGTAGTATCACACTCTATTGACTGGTATTGTCACACTTTATTGACTAGTAGTGTCACATTCTAATGACTGGTATTGTCACACTCTACTGACTAGTAGTGTCACATTCTACCGATTGGTAGTGTCACACTCTATTGACTGGTATTGTCACACTTTATTGACTAGTAGTGTCACATTCTAATGACTGGTAGTGTCACACTCTACTGACTGGTATTGTCACACTCTATTGACTAGTAGTGTCACATTCTAATGACTGGTAGTGCCACACTCTACTGACTAGTGGTGTCACACTCTACTAACCGGAAGTGTCACATTCTACCGATTGGTAGTGTCACACTCTACTGACTGGTAGTGTCACATTCTACCGATTGGTAGTGTCACACTCTACTGACTGGTAGTGTCACATTCTACTTACTGGTAGTGTCACACTCTACTGACTGGTAATGTCACACTCTACTGACTAGTAGTGTCACATTCTACTGACTAGTGGTGTCACACTCTAATGACTGGTAGTGTCACACTCTACTGACTGGTAATGTCACACTCTAATGACTGGTAGTGTCACACTCTATTGACTGGTATTGTCACACTCTATTGACTAGTAGTGTCACATTCTAATGACTGGTAGTGCCACACTCTAATGACTAGTGGTGTCACACTCTACTAACTGGTAGTGTCACATTCTACCGATTGGTAGTGTCACACTCTACTGACTGGTAGTGTTACACTCTACTGACAGTTACAGTTCCCCCTAAACCTATACATTTAAAGGAAACTTGTTTCTATTGTTCTTAATGTCAGTGAGGGACTGGTAAAAAAACACTACCACAGATATTAAGATATATGTGGTAGTGTTTCCAGATGCTACAGATATTGGAAATTAATGCCACTACGTTTTAGTTGTTGATTTGTTAAGTCAGACTAATCGTTTTTAAATGTTTTTGTCTCACTCTAAAGAGAGTAAAACCACAAATAAAAAATTAATCAAAGTTAATTAAATAATTAAAAGTAAACACAAATTAATTTAAAAATAAATAAATAAGTTTATGATAACAAATCTACAGACGTGACAAAATGACAATAGTAGAGCAGCCTGCTTTACGTTGGAAGAGTAAGGGTTGGGAAATATTTATGTATTAAAATATCACGTACCTGAAATTATACAATTTATTATTACTAAATTATAATATTTAAATTACTATTTATATTTTATTTATTAATTTTTAAATATCTGTATGTATATCTATATTTAATTTAAAAGTGTCCATACTTTATCGTTGCCTGTCAATAATGATAGAAGGCCGACCCCTCCCCGTCCGGATAGTGGAACTTTTCCTTGTTGAGGTTCTACATGGATATTACTGAAGTCGCTCTTCACTGAGCCGACGTCGGTGGTAACAAACCGGGAGGGTTGTTACAGAGGCTAACCCCTAGTAAAAGAGCTTAAATTTGTAATAAAAGAAATTCACAGTTTTGAAGCAAATCGGGTAACAAAACGTACCCGACGGCGGTCAATTTTTATTTTCGGTTTTCTTTTTTATTTACTTCCATAACATTCTTTTATTTCATATTTTCCTTCTATTTGAATCTACATGGTGACTAAAATATAAGGAAAATCTAGCGTATCGATTTTATGAAATCGATATATGATATTTTTAATATTCATGATATTTTTTTATTTTTGATATTTTTTTTAAGAGGTCAATAACGTACTCTGTTTGAATACTAACTGATTATACTAAAGCAAAAGTTGATCAAAATCGTTAAACCTATCCTAAAACAGTTTAAAAAAAATTTTTGGGGAAAAATATTAAGGAAGAGGTTTTAGGTAATGGTAAACTGGACCTACTTATAAATTCATAAAAATCGGTCAATTAATTTATTCCAGCGATATTTACAAACAGACACACACAACATTTATATTCTCTTACTGTCACTGCGCTATCTTTGAACGCGGAAGAAAGTAAGAATGGACTTGGACAAAACTAAATTTTAAGTTTTTGACCTACTATATACTTTCTCTGAGCTATAAATTGTACTTCGTATAGCGAGTAGGTGTAATCGATTTGTTTTACCGCCTGCCTTCCTCAATACGACGTATAGTGGCTGTGCAAATGGAATCGACCAACCGTTTAGCTCCTACCACTTGAAAGCGATTCCTTGTTGTACAAGCAAACACACAAATTATAAAACACTCTGCGATTATAACGTTTATAAACATCGTGATAAGTAAATTGACGCCATTTTGTCGAAATCGGATCTAAACATTACTACTAAATTGTTTAATCAATAGAGTTTGCAGTTTAAAATATTACTGACAATAGAGATACCTGCGGAATTTGTTAAAATAGTTTACTGTTAAAGTTATTGATGAATTTTAATTGGAAAAATGATCAATTGAAGTGGCCATCATGATAACACCTAGACCCGGATTCTTGATATATATATATATATATGTGTGTGTGTGTGAGAGAGAGAGAGAGAGAGAGAGAGAGAGAGAGAGAGAGAGAGCGCGCGTATGTGTGTGTGTGTGTTATAACACACTCACGTTCACAATTTTGGCCCTATTTGATTTTATCTGTGTACAAAAAAACCATTATTGTAATCACTTATACAAAAGAGTTAATCAGAAAATTTCGTTTTAACAGTTTCAAAATGGCAGCAGCTATCTCAGATATTTAAAAATTCATAAATTTTTATAATATTTTTTAAAATCAAATTTTATTACCATAATCAGCATTAAGAACTTCATAAACTAGCATTTTGAATTTTCAAAGGTTCATTTTAGTATTTTCAATGTAATTTAAAAATTTGAAATGCTAGTATATGCGAACTTGCAGCTGATTATGTTGGTGAAATCAGAATTTCCTTAAGAGTAAGATAGAGATTTTTTTTGAAAATTCGCTTCTATCACGTCAGCGAGACAGCCGCGTCTAGCGACTATTGATTTTCAATTAGTTCAGATCAATAATTGTTAAAAAAAATAATTTTAATGCTAGGCTAGAGCTTGATTACATTTATTTACTTACGGACAAATATATTGGACATTAAAGTTGCCGGTAGGCAGAAGACGATGACCAGTATGTCCGCCACGGCCAGGTTGACGATGAAGAAGTTCGTAACGGTCCTCATCCTGGGCGACCGATAAACCACGGCTATCACGAAACAGTTCCCTACAAGACCGACCACAAAGACGATCAGGTAGGCGACACAGTAAACTATAGTCATGGGTAAGTTGTGTCTGTACATCAGGTCCGGCAGGGTGTTGTTGAGGCTCAGGTTGCCGAAGGTCGCAAACCCGTTACCGGTGACTTCGGCCGCGGTGTCGTTCTGCGTAGGTACGGCGTCCAGCAACGAATTGCCCAGCATCTCGAATAGAATCCTCCGGCTGGAGTTTATAGTCTGTTGCGAACGTGCGGGCAGGACCGTAGGACTGAGTATGACGCCGTTGGTCAGTCTTCTTCTTGAGTCCAGATATTCGTCGGAGTCCGGCAGCCGGAGGGCGGCCATCTCTAACAAAGAAGAAAAAGTAAGTATTTCGGAATCGGTTCGATAATCAGCCATTTTACGTACGCGATACTCAAGCGATATTTCATCGTAACACACTGCTTCATACAGTGACGAGTTGTTAAAGTTTTTATTCCACACTCAAACTAACATCGAAATGTCAATAAAACACAATTATACAGTGCGTCCGTATCACTACAAAACACAGTTGAGTTTATACGAGTAAGCTTCGAGTACACTGAGAGTAGTAATTAAAATAAATTTGCTTAGATTGAGCCATAATACTGCTTCGACCGTCGACGTGTGTCGAGCTGTGAGGGTTGTGTGGAACTGAGGATCCAGCTGAGACCCGCGTGGCCCGGGAACCACTACGCAGGCGTGACGTCACAGAGTAAGACAGACAGACAGACGCTGGTCTGGGTCAGGAACATCGGGTCACCCACTCCTGGTTTACCTGTGGCTCTGTGTAGGCTTATACTGTATCGCCTCTTCCCTGTAATCAATACGGTAGCTTAGGCGTGCGAAATTATTGGTCAGGTCAAATACTTGTGCCAACACAACTGGCGAAATTAATTTGCTGAAAATATTTACGTAATGGCGGCTGTTGTTCGTAACGGAGGAGACGTTTTGTGCTTCAAATATAATTTACGTTATTGTAAACAAATTATTGCGTCTTTAATTGTTGGACGTGTTTGAATGTATTTCATCGTGTCAATTAATAAATATTATTTGGTACGTTTTGCATACGTTTTGGTTTTTTAAGCCAATAAAATGGTTTTGGTGCGAACGTTTTGGTATAGCGATTCATTAAAATTTTCGGATACAGAATTTGGAGACGTTTAAAAAATCGACTTATATAAAAAAAGGTTAATTTTTTTATTTAGAACTATTCAAAATTCCCTTTTATTAAAAAGAAACAACTTAAAAAATTTTATAATTACGTTTTATATTGAAAAATGAAAAGCCAGTGAATATGTCCTAATTTAAGTTAAGGTTATAAATTTTCACAAGCCAAAATTTGATCGAATGCTGAAAAAAACAAATTTTCAGAAATAAGATTTGATGCAAATAAAAATCCACTGTTTCATTTCAAATTGTCATTAAAAGTCATAAAATATTATAACTATTTTATTGTGTTTCTTTAAAAAGTGTTTGTAGTTTTGTATTCAGTGTTAACATCTCTATAAATCAAAATTTTACATTTTCGCATTTCTTTCAATTTTGGTACAGCTTCTGTTACATTGACATCTTCGTTTACGTATTGTTTTTTTAATCTTACTAATTTTTTGATTAAAAAAAAACTACGTCCGAACAAAAGTTTCGAACTGTGTTTATTGACTTATAGAAGCGAATTTTCGAAAAAAAAATTAAATCTTAAAATTTTTTTGAAAATCGGTTTTGACCATCATAATATGCGTTAAAAAATGCATTACTTAAAATTTTTAATATCACAGCTTAACGCGGATTTTAATGATGATTACACTAGTGAAATAACATTACCAGAAAATTATAAGATTGTGATTTTTTGAGTTTTAATACGATCTGTCAAATTTTGGGGGGGGTCACAATTTTTTAACCAAAATCAATTATTATTCCAATGATGAATCAAATCTGAGTTTTAACGACCGATAAGTGGCCTAAACTTCTTTGAAGGTCTCTTTACCATATCAAGCACTTACTTTTCAATGGAAATACGAAAAAAAGGATGAGTTAGGTGGTATAAAAAAGTACGTTTATTTTTTAATTTAGGGTGTTTAGCGTATTACATATTTGGCAACAATTGGTAACGTATGAAACAGTGCATACAAATTATACACCATTTAACACATTCAGTTCAATATTTAAGAAGAGTTTAAGTACGGTGTTTTTTTTTTTTTTTTTTTAACGTCTGATTATTGTGCACACTTGGGCTAATGCAGACGGCGGGGTGATTTATAGCGTATGAAAATGCCAAGCCCTGGCCGGGAATCGAACCCGGATCCTCGGGGTGAAAGCCTAGTACGCTATCCACTAGGCCACCGAGGCGGCTTAAACAATCGAATTGTATCGCTCCATCAGTTATTGGGTCTGTCAGGATTTGTGTTTTTCTATGTAATCTCTGAGCGCATGTTTTTAGAACCTATTTAGAACTGCTTCATGTCAAACTAAAATTTTAGTGAATATTTTAGCCAAAAACATACCGTCTACTTCCTTTGGTTATGAGTACCAAATGCCAAGTTTCAAATTCCTTTCATCTTTTAGGCGTCAGAGTAACAGACAGCAGACAGACGGACGCTTTCTCTACGTAGACTCTCGCATACTGTACAGGAAAACTAAATAATTTCACTACAAGCAGTCTGAACAGATTACGTTTAAACTGGGAAAATTATTTATGTTCCTTTTCTTGTTTTTCTTTCGCGAGGCTTGTTTGACTATACATTACCCTCGACCCTTGTCTTGGCCTTTGTAACTTGCTAATGGAATATACAGAACGTTTTTTTCTTTAGTTAAATACTCAATTACCATATAATATAATGACCGTTTGAAAAACATAAGTTCAGTTTAGTTTCACGGAATTGTAAAACAATATCGCAACGTTCGATTGACGTTTTTTGTTCGAAACTAATTATATTATTGAGTGTACTAACCGTTAGAAAAACATAAATTTTGTTGGCCGTCACAGCATTGTAAAACAACACCACACACATTCAAATGACCATTTTTTGTTTTAAACATATTATATCATCGACTATACTAACCGCTAGAAAAACATAAATTTACTTAAGTTTTACAGCATTTTAAAACAATATCACATACTTAAAATTAAGTTTTTTTGCTTTAAAAATATTATACCATATAATATAATAACCGTTCGAAAAACGTAAGTTGACTAGAACTTGACAGTATTGTAAAGCTGTGACAACTTGTACAGTTGTGGTTGTAAACTGTGAAACAACTTTCAAAACAAAACGTTTTTAGGTTTTAACAAACATAGTTTAGTGTAACAATGGTTTGTAAAACTTAATGTTTCCCAACATTGTAAAACAATACGACAACTTTAAAATAGTTTTAAGAAATATTTGTATACACTCTTAGTAAAATTAATTTGGGTAGTTTTAAATATAAAAAATGTTATATATATTTAAAGTTTTCAAAATGAAAATAATTAAAATTTTTTATTTTCGCCAAAAAGCTATTAGAAAATATGAAAATATCACGATTTTGACATAAAAACAATAATTTAGTAGCGGGATGATACTGTTTGCAACATAGTTCAATCAATTTCCATTTAGGATAAAGACTAACTTTGATAAGGCCAATAATGATTTATTTTTGTGCATTTTTAAAATTCTAACAAATTGTATTTTAAATCAAAAAATACAATACAAAGTTTTTTCATTTTAAAAATTATTTTTTGAAAATCATCAACAATATTTATCAACTAGAAAGATGATTGAACTTCATTATTTGTAATAAAACTAATTTTACTTGAAATGTGTGTTGACATTTACGTCTTTAAGTTCTGAGAGTAGAACTTAATTGGTTTTTCTTGAAAGCTGATCAGTTTTTACTTGTATACAAATATATATTTGAAGAAAAAGCTGTTGATTGATGTTAGTGAAATTTTGGCATTACGTAATTCTCTAATTTGCATATTATATTTTATAACATTTATTAATTTAAAAAAATCAATTCCTTGTAATAAAAACTTATTTAAAATTTTAAAAAAATGAATATTCTCAGAATCAAAGCTTACGATTCCAACTAAACTGTGACTAAATCTGTTTACCCTTCAAACAACAAAAGTACGGTTTGCTCCCTCAAAAGCAATAGTCTATCAATTGATTACTATGAAATTTGAATAATCTATAAAAATAACTTGCTTAAAAAGCCAAAACTGAAACTCGTTTAGTAAATTTAAAAATAAGTTTCATGGTTCGATAGTAAATCGAAAAAAGCAATAATCGCCTTCGATGTTGTTTTTATTTACTATCGAACTCTTTTAAAATGTTCATAGATTCGTATAAAATCTGATAAAGCGATTATGACATTGTTTCGTTTTTCCTCAATAGATACCGGCCTACATTTTTATGGAAATAAGAACGCGTACCGTTGTTTGTGTGTTCAAGGGTTTTATATCAAACCACTTTAAAATTTAATTAGTGTTTGTGCTATGTTTAAACATTATTATATACCGTACTTGTTACAGTATCATTTGTTAATTAATAGCTAAGCCCCAAGAGTATATTAGTCGATTACCTTTTAAACCGTCTATTATGGATTAAAGTGTCGTAACAATGGATATTATTAAATAATCTCTGCACGCAACTGTCTCGCTGACAAAACGGTACTTCAAAAACATCTGTTATAATAACTGTTATACGGGAACGTATGAGAATGAACTAAAAATATAAAAATGAAACATTATCGTTATTTTTATTTCAACATTTGATATAAAAACTGTCTTAACCGGCGTTAAAGTCTCTATAAGTACTATTTTAAAATTTATGTATTTCATTGATAGTATAAAAATCATGAGTCCTGACTAACTGTGAGTTAATTTTTAAACGAATATGAAAAACTTCTATTACGATGGTAAAATCAAATTTTCAAAAGAAAAGTCACACAGGAGATGAGTTTTGAGCCATAGCCTGACAGTGTATACCGGGCCATAAGTTATGAACGTATGTTTTACCTATATTCGTGTTTTGTGATTTAAAATTAAAGAAATATATAAAGGTATTAACGTCCGTAATTTCAGATATACTGTTTTGAATATGTTTTATACGTAGACCTAATGATGGCAGGTAGAATTCCGAAACTACAGTAAACAAACTAAAAATATTAGATTAGTAAACGTGCCAAAAACGTTAACAGAAGTTATAAATTTTGCCAATTCGTAGTCTACAGTTCAAAATAAAGTATAGTAAGTTAAGAATTTTTAATATTTTGAATACGTCTTTTTAATCGGTTTAAAATTGCTTGCGTCGCCTCGGTGGTCTAGTTTAGCGTACTGGGCTTTCACCCCGAGGACCCGGGTTCGATTCCCGGCCAGGGCTTGGCATTTTTATTCGCTATAAATCATCCCATCGTCTGCATTAGCCTAAGTGTGCACAATAGTCGGACGTTAAAAAAAAATTCTTGCAATTCACGTCGGTTTCGATGCAGATTTGTAAATTTTGATTTTTTTGAAGAAGCCATCCTTTAAGAGCGACTAAGGATCACAATGACTATCTAGGCTTCAAGTAAGTGAATATTTAGACTGTAACTGACAGATAGTTGTCGCAATGTGTCTGTAACTTAGTTTAGTTTAGTGATGCGACTTATTACGTGTGTTTGTAGATAAACCGAATCGATTTAGGATGAAACTTGAAGGAGAACGTCAGAGTATTCAAGGTGAAATGTAATGCGATATCACGTCAGGGACGTGACGGAGGAAACATTTGTTTACTAAATAATACAGTTTAAGAACGTCAAAAACAATATCTTGTTACACGAAACGCTTTGTATTTAAAAATAAAAATTAAAAAAAGCGAATCTTTATAGCCATATAATTAATTTCAATTAAGAAAAACTGCCTTCAGAGTTTCTTCCCCTCATGAGATTGACTTATTTTCATAAAAGATTTTGAATAAAAAATACATAATAATTTTCAAAACAACTGTTAAATTATAACCAAAATATAATGTTTTATATTACTAAAAAATATACACAAAATACATATAAAAATTTAATTTTAGTAGTAAATAATTGTTAAATAGAAGAAGTGATTATATATATATATTTTTTTTTTTTTTTTTTAACGTCCAACTATTGTGCACATTTAAACAATGCAGACGATGGGATGATTTATAGCGTATGAAATTCCAAGCCCTGACCGGGAATCGAACCGGGTCCTCGGGGTGAAAGCCCAGTACGCTATCATATAGGCCACCGAGGCGGATATATATATATATATATATATATATATATTTTACAATAACAAATTTATAAGATGAATTTTAAAGTTTTTTTATTAAACGTTGAACTGTTTTGACACTTGATAAATACATTTACGATAAAATTTCATGAATGTAAAATGAAACTAGTTTGAAAAAAATGTTATTTTTTAATTACTTAATTCTTAAATAAGGTATTAAAGTGGTGGTGAGAAAAGTAGATGTTGGATTTTAATGAATATATTCTTTGTACTTAAGTACAAAAATAGTTTTTACTGGAATATCTGTCCGTCCGACGGACTGACACGCAACTCGTCCAATATGAGGCAAACAACTGAATTTCTCAAAAGCTCTAACAATTGCCATCATATTCTTAAACGTAGTACATCCAAAACAAAATGCATGTCAGCTGTAATTCGAATAAACCCATTTTGCGATTTGTCGACTTTAATGATGTTTCCAAACACCGAAATGACATGTTACCGAAATGTTTGTGCCTCCGCGTCAATACGTACGGGTTGAAACCGATTTTGTATGGAACTAAACACTATTATTGAGAAAATAAACTCACCAGCCTATCAGTCGCCCAACTTCGCTTCGAGGTTGCCATGCGTTGCTGTCCCTACTTTACTGAAAGCAAAAAGTTTTTTCTACTTTTTCATACAGTTCAACGCGTACATTGTATAGGCTAACCGGTAGTTTTAAATATAAAAATGTTATATATATTTAAAGTTTTCAAAATGAAAACAATTAAAATTTTTTATTTTCGCAAAAAAAGTGTCGGCTATTAGAAAATACGAAAATATCACGATTTTGACATAAAAACAATAATTTAATAGCTGGACGATACTGTTCGCAACATAGTTCAATCAATTTCCATTTGGCATAAAGACTAACTTTGATAAGGCCAATCATGATTTATTTTTGTGCATTTTTAGAATTCTAACAAATTGTATTTTAAATCAAAAAATACAATA
Source organism: Callitettix versicolor (assembly GCA_022606455.1). Classification (NCBI taxonomy): domain Eukaryota; kingdom Metazoa; phylum Arthropoda; class Insecta; order Hemiptera; family Cercopidae; genus Callitettix; species Callitettix versicolor. The sequence goes on from CM040184.1 coordinate 87,506,271, forward strand.
TTTTTATACTATTAAGTTTTTTCATTTTAAAAATTAATTTTTGAAAATCATTAACAATATTTATCAACTAGAAAGATGATTGAACTTCATTATTTGTAATAAAACTATTTTTCTTGAAATGTGTATTGACATTTATGTCTTTTAAGTTCTAAGAGTAGAACTTAATTGGTTTTTCTTGAAAGCTGATCAGTTTTTACGTGTATGCAAATATATATTTGAGGAAAAAACTGTTGATTGATGTTAGTGAAATTTTGGCATTACGTAATTCTCTAATTTGCATATTATATTTTATAACATTTATTAATTTAAAAAAATCGATTTCTTGTAATAAAAACTTATTTAAAATTTTAAAAAAATGAATATTCTCAGAACCGATGCTTACGATTCCAACTAAACTGTGATTAAATCTGTTTACCCTTCAAACAACAAAAGTATGGTTTGGTCCCTCAAAAGCAATAGTTTTTTTTTTGTGTTTAACATCTGACTGTTGTGCACACTTGGGCTAATGCAGACGATGGGATGATGTATAGCATATGAAAATGCCAAGCCCTCGCCGGGAATCGAACCCGGGTCCTCGGGGTGAAAGCCTAGTACGTTATCCACCAGACCACCGAGACGGCTAAAAAAGGATAGTAGTCTATCAAAAGCAATAGTCTATCAAATGATTACTAGGAAATTTGAATAATCTATCAAAATAACTTGCTTAAAACGCCAAAACTGAAACTCGTTTAGTAAATTTAAAAATAAATAATTTCATTGTTCGATAATAAATCGAAAAAAGCAATTATCGCCTTCGATGTTGTTTTTATTTACTATCGAACTCTTTTAAAATGTTCATAGATTCGTATAAACTCTGATAAAGCGATTATGACATTGTTTCGTTTTTCCTCAATAGATACCGGCCTACATTTTTATGAAAATAAAAGCGCGTACCGTTGTTTGTATGTTCAAGGGTTTTGTATCAAACCACTTTAAAATTTAATTAGTGTTTGTGCTATGTTTAAACATTATTATATACCGTACTTGTTACAGTATCATTTGTTAATTAATAGCTAAGCCCCAAGAGTATTTTAGTCGATTACCTTTTAAACCGTCTATTATGGATTAAAGTGTCGTAACAATGGATATTATTAAATAATCTCTGCACGCAACTGTCTCGCTGATAAAACGGTACTTCAAAAACATCTGTTATAATAACTGTTATTATACGGGAACGTATGACGAGTATGAACTAAAAATATAAAAATGAAACATTATCGTTATTTTTATTTCAACATTTGATATCACTGTCTTAACCGGCGTTAAAGTCTCTATAAGTACTATTTTAAAATTTATATATTTCATTGATAGTATAAAAATCATGAGTCCTGACTAAATGTGAGTTAATTTTTAAACGAATATGAAAAACTTCTATTACGATGGTAAAATCAAATTTTCAAAAGAAATATCACACAGGAGATGAGTTTTAAGCCATAGCCTGACAGTGTATACCGGGCCATAAGTTATGAACTTATGTTTTACCTATATTCGTGTTTTGTGATTTAAAATTAAAGAAATATATAAAGGTATTAACGTCCGTAAGTTCAGATATACTGTTTTGAATATGTTTTATACGTAGACCTAATGATGGCAGGTAGAAGTCCGAAACTACAGTAAAAAAACTAAAAATATTAGATTGGTAAACGTGCCAAAAACGTTATAGAAGTTATAAATTTTGCCAATTCGTAGTCTACAGTTCAAAATAAAGTATAGTAAGTTAAGAATTTTTATTATTTTGAATACGTCTTTTTAATCGGTTTAAAATTGCTTGCGCCGCCTCAGTGGTCTAGTTGATAGCGTACTGGGCTTTCACCCCGAGGACCCGGGTTCGATTCCCGGCCAGGGCTTGGCATTTTCATTCGCTATAAATCGCCCCATTGTCTGCATTAGCCTAAGTGTGCACAATAGTCGGACGTTAAAAAAAAATTCTTGCAATTCACGTCGGTTTCGATGCAGATTTGTAATTTTTTATTTTTTTGAAGAAGCCATCCTTTAAGAGCGACTAAGGATCACAATGAACTATCTAAGCTTCAAGTAAGTAAGTGAATACTTAGACTGAAACTGACAGATAGTTGTCGCAATGTGTCTGTAACTTAGTTTAGTTTAGTGATGCGACTTATTACGTGTGTTTGTAGATAAACCGAATCGATTTAGGATGAAACTTGAAGGAGAACGTCAGAGTATTCAAGGTGAAACGTAATGCGATATCACGTCAGGGACGTGACGGAGGAAACATTTGTTTACTAAATAATACAGTTCAAGAACATCAAAAACAATATCTTGTTACACGAAACGCTTTGTATTTAAAAATAAAAATTAAAAAAAGCGAACCTTTATAGCCATATAATTAATTTCAATTAAAAAAACCTGCCTTCAGAGTTTCTTCCCCTCATGAGATTGACTTATTTTCATAAAAGATTTTGAATAAAAAATATATAATAATTTTCAAAACAACCGTTAAATTATAACCAAAATATAATGTTTTATATTACCAAAAAATATACACAAAATACATATAAAAATTTCATTTTAGTAGTAAATAATTGTTAAATAGAAGAAGCGATTATATATATATATATATATATATATATATGTTTTTTTTTTTTTTTTTTTAACGTCCAACTATTGTGCACATTTAAACAATGCAGACGATGGGATGATTTATAGCGTATGAAAATGCCAAGCCCTGACCGGGAATCGAACCCGGGTCCTCGGGGTGAAAGCCCAGTACGCTATCATCTAGGCCACCGAGGCGGATATATATATATATATATATATATATATATATATATATATATGTATTACAATAAACAAATTTATAAGATGAATTTTAAAGTTTTTTTATTAAACGTTGAACTGTTTTGACACTTGATATATACATTTACGATAAAATTTCATGAATGTAAAATGAAACTAGTTTGAAAAAATATTATTTTTTAATTTCTTAATTCTTAAATAAGGTATTAAAGTGATGGTGAAAAAGTAAATGTTGGATTTTAATGAATATATTCTTTGTACTTAAGTACAAATATAGTTTTTACTGGAATATCTGTCCGTCCGACGGACTGACACGCAACTCGTCCAATATCAGGCAAACAACTGAACTTCTCAAAAGCTCTAACAAGTGTCATCATATTCTTAAACGTAGTACATCCAAAACAAAATGCATGAGCAGCTGTAATTCGAATAAACCCATTTTGCGATTTGTCGACTTTAATGATGTTTCCAAACACCGAAATGACATGTTACCGAAATGTTTGCGCATCCGCGTCAATACGTACGGGTTGAAACCGATTTTGTATGGAACTGAACACTATTATTGAGAAAATAAATTCGCCAGCCTATCAGTCGCCCAACTTCGCTTCGTGGTTGCCATGCGTTGCTGCCCCTACTTTACTGAAAGCAAAAATTTTTTTCTACTTTTTCATACAGTTCAACGCGTACATTGTATAGGCTAATCGAAAAACGTTTGTGCCCGCGGCAATTGATTTATGACTTACTATAACGGCCGTTTATTCACGAAATTTACTGTAATTTTTATTATGTAAAAAAATCTATATAGCGTTCAAACGGTAAGTTTAAAAAAATTATGAAATTAGGTTATTTAAGGACCATCAAGTATCTGATAAACTGTGCGGAAACATTATACAAATTTTCTCATATTTAATTGTTTTCAAAAAAAATCCTACTGATAAAAAATCATGGTTTGTTTTCGTTTTTTCTCTGTAAAGTCGATTTTTTAGAATTTAAAAAACTGGCCGGATAATATGAAATCTGCTTGAAGAAATTCGGCCCAATTCTTTAAAATCAAACATTGATCAGGGTTTGTTTTGGTTAAGAAAACATGAATACATTTCTTTGAAATACGAGACAAATGTATAGAGAAAAGAAAAGCTTTACATAGGAGCACCATGTAAAAAAAAATGATTTTGTTACGAAATTAAGGAATTCTTTTACGTTTATTATAAAACGTACACATTCAAAATAATTAAAAAACTTTTTTGTTATTTTAAACTCTTTTTAGAAATTGGTTCGATTATCGTAATCCGCCTTAAAAACTGCATTAACCTTATTTTAAAATGCCTGTTATTTCGATTAAATCTCGGTGGTCGAGGTTAATTTTTGCAAATTTATTTTAAGAAATACTTAGCAATCCTGATAATACACAAAAAATAATCCATTGTTTAGTCAAACAGAAATACCTTTGCTTGAAAGAATGTCGCCCGCATAAAGCCTCATCACCATTCCAAACACTTCTGCAAAGGAATAACGGCGAATCATAGCCTGTTTTTTTTCCTTTCGTATCTTATAAATTATGGATTACATTTGTCTTCATATTCTAGGCTTAACTGTACACAATGGTGGGGGCGTTAATTTCGAATTATTTCCAAATAAAGAAGGCAGTGTTTTGTTATTTTTACACTTTTGTTCTACTTAAACAATTATTGCGCTTGTCAGAAAAAAATAATGCGAAGTTCAACTGATTTTGTCGAATCAAAGCACTGAGTTGTGAAAACTTAAGTTTCGGATGTACATCAAGATAGCGATTCTTTAATGCCACGAACAAAATTTGAAATTTAATTTTCAGAACTTTAAATCTCAACCGCAATCAGTGGGCAGCATTTTATGTCTTCAAAATTCATTGCAAACACGAAAAAAGTGAGTCGATGACTAATTTTCTTGATTTTAAATTTGGAAAAACACGTTTAATTATGAATAATTTTATTTTTTTGTTTTGTTTAACGTCCGACTATTGTGCACACTTGGGCTAATGCAGACGTTGGGATGATTTATAGCGTATTAAAATGCCAAGCCCTGGCCGGGAATCGAACCCTGGTCCTCGGGGTGAAAGCCCAGTACGCTGTCAACTAAGCCACCGAAGCGGCTATGAATAATTTAATACCGACTACACTTGAGATCGTATTTTTAATCAGGTAATTGAATTGAATGTTATCAACATCTCAAAACGTGACCTAGACAAGGTCGGTGCTCATTTCGACGTCCGAATCTGCATCTTACCGTGATGGTTCCTTTTCAATTGAAAATTCAGTGTCGTCTTCAGAATATATTATGACATTGTAAAACGGTTGCACGGATTTTTATAATCTTTGCAAACAGCTGTTTCGCTCAAATGAAAGTATCGATTGTATGAATACTATCGTACATTTTAATATTCGGAAATTAAATTTGGTTTTAATTTAACCAAACGCTTCTGATAATACCTTGAACAAGATCCGTTCAGTGGAGACTTACATTTAACAGTTCCGAAATAACGGTGAATTCAGGTATCAAAATATGCGTACGTTTTTTATCCTAAAGCTTCTTGGAAACTTGATTTCACTGTTAAAATCTGAATAAATTAGGATTTAAAAATTTAAATTTCCACTGAAAACTTAAAAATAATCCTGACGTTTTTAGTTATTTTTTGTATTTTCACTATAATCGTTTTAAAAGAAATTGACACAAAAATAATGCGTTTTTGGTACTGTTTTTGTAAGCGCATCCATTACCAACAGATTAGAGGTTGCAGAGACAATATGTTATTGTATTAATGCACCGTTGTGTCTGCTATTTAATCGGTTTAGGACACGCAAGTTGCCGCGGAAGCTATGCAGCCAGTTGCGCACAAACTTTGACATTTGCCGGGGCAACCTTTAGCATGACATCTCGGGATTGCCTGTCGCTAGACATTTATAATTAATCATTAGAATTCATTGAACCCGGCGTGTCGTCGCAATTTGAATATATTATTTATACAATCACAGTCTGATTTAAATCCGGAGAGATGGAAAAATTTAGGGAAACACTCTGCAGGAATATATAATGGCGCACGCAGCTGTCTCGCTAGTGGAAAGGAATTTAAAAAACGGTAACGATATCATATTACTTTATTACCTTACGCTTGTGAAAAGTATATTACATAATCTTAATCAATGTCGAAATCGGTGTAAATTGGTATTTTTAAATTTTAAATTACATTAAAAATGTGATAACTTATTATTACAGTACATTATAGTAATTTCAATAGCGCTCATTCGCTTGAAATGAGTAGCTATCTTAACTTTGAAATGAGCTCCTTTCGATCAACTTAGAAGGTCGATATATATATATATATATATATATATATATATATATATATATATACTATATATATATATATATATATATATATATATATATATATATATATAATATATATATATATATATATATATATATATATATATATGTATATATGTGTGTGTGTGTGTGTGTGTGTGTGTGTGTGTGTGTGTGTGTGTGTATGTGTGTATGTGTGTGTGTGTGTGTGTGTGTGTGTGTGTGTGTGTGTGTGTGTGTGTGTGTGTGTGTGTGTGTGTGTGTGTGTGTGTGTGTGTGTGTGTGTGTGTGTGTGTGTGTGTGTGTGTGTGTGTGTGTGTGTGTGTGTGTGTGTGTGTGTGTGTGTGTGTGTGTGTGTGTGTGTGTGTGTGTGTGTGTGTGTGTGTGTGTGTATGTGTGTGTGTCTGTGTGTGTGTGTGTATGTGTGTTGTGTGTGTGTGTGTGTGTGTGTGTGTGTGTGTGTGTGTGTGTGTGTGTGTGTGTGTGTGTGTATGTATGTGTGTGTGTGTGTTTGTGTGTGTGTGTGTGTGTGTGTGTGTGTGTGTGTGTGTGTGTGTGTGTGTGTGTGTGTGTGTGTGTGTGTGTTTTAGCACGTTCACTTTCGCAATTTTTGTTCGATTTGATTCAAACTTGGAACAAGATCTTTTTGGGGCAAAATCTTGCACAAATTCGTTAACCAACACATTTCATTTAACAGTTTAAAAATGGCAGCCATTCGAATTCTTGAAAATTAATTTAACTTATTTGTCTTCGATGGATCCGACAAAGTAAGTTCATCGTCACAATCAACACTAAAACTAAAACTAAATAAAATAGAGTTTCGAGTTTTCAAAGTCCGTGGCTAATGTGTGCGTATTTAAATAATTATGATGGTTAAAACGGAGGTTCAAAAAGAGGGCTTTTCGAAATTCGCTTCAATCACGTCAGTGAGACAGCGATAATTTGAAAATTAGTTCGTGTCTAAACAAAACCGGAATTTTCGGGGCAAGTATTAAAATCAGAATTCAAAACGAATTTAAAATTCGTCATATACCACGAGTTTAATTTAAATTCGTGAAATTTTTTTAAGTATGAGGAAATTTGTGAATCGTTTTGCAGCATTTATTTAACCAAAAACATTGGGCTTACTTTTAAATACAAATCCGGAATTTTCGATTCGGATCTCCAGTAAAATTCTTAACGATTATAACTGCGATCAACTTAATTCAAAGAAAATTTTCAAAATATATATTTACCGAAACGCAAAAAATATTCCATCACAATTTATTTCGATACGACTTTACTTAGCTGAAATATTCAAATTCTTTACACAAGTTGAAATATTCAAATTCGATAATTGCACATTGATTTAATTTCGATAAGAATTCGGTTTACGAAAGTGAGCCAATAATGCATATTAAACCTAAAAATTGTTAACGTAATTCCATTTCACTTGCAAATAAAAGTGGAATTTCAATTAAGGGTAAAGCACCCTTAAGTCATAGTCTTAGATGAAATCCCACATCATTGTAAACGTCAGGGCGGTTTCTCTCCTTGCCGTTTTGCATAATGCATGGGATGCAGGTAGCAACCTTGTTCCTTATATTATATCAAATAAACAAACTTCCCAATACAATAAACAATCTAGCTGACGTGATGGAATCTAATTTGCATACGTATTTTTTACAATATTTTTGAAACACTAATTTTACCGTCACAAAAAGCATTAAAATCTGCATATATTTAATTATTAAACAATTAAACTAGTAGCTTAACAAAAATTAAGTGTATGCAGATTTTAATTCTGTTTGTGACGTGAAATTAGAGTTTTAAAGTTTTGAAAAAAGTTTTAAAAATTTTAGTTTTAAAAATGCTCTGAAAATACAAAAATAAACCTTCAGCGCCGTCAAATTAAATTCCGTAATAATTTAATTA
>CM040184.1:87521822-87526822 GCA_022606455.1 Callitettix versicolor
GCATTTTGAATTTTTAAAATAGTTTTCGATGCGGTCACAATTCATTTTCGTATTTCAGTTCATTGTCAAAGTTTAAAATGGTGATAAATTCAGATAATTAAACTGTTAACTTTGGTGAAATCAGTGTTTAAAAAAGGAGATAAGATAGAAATTACTTTTGGAAATCTGCCTCTATCATGCCAGTTTGACAGCTGGGTGAATATCTGTAGAACAGGAATCTTAGCAGAGTTTGTAGTCGTGTTAGCGCAATCTGTTAAAATATTGTTTCGCAAGTCGCAAACGTAAAAGCAAGGTCAGCAGTTTGACTCCAGCGGAGCGGAGCAAATGAAGACGGTGTCCGGCCGGTAAAGTGATTGTTTACACTCGATTAGCTAACTCTGTCTAACAGATTGGCATTGTCTCCCCTATTAACTTTGTATTGCTGTGATTTATCTGCTGGCGTATTTTCTTCGCTTCTCTTAACTTTCCATCCATCATTCAAGAGTTTGCAAAGCTGTTACGCCAGCTCTCGTATCTCGCCGAGACACTGTCTACGGGAATTCAAATAAACATTATTTTTTTATGCTGTAATGCATACTGTTCAGTATCTGTTACCATCGCGTTACTGTACGAGCGCGGCTTACTTTATCGGCACGTTTATTTAACATATAATTTAGTGTAGATTTTTTCTGCAATACGTGTTTTAATGCGGCAAAGTTTATAATTTTACTTTTTCCAGTTTTAAAGTTATAATTACATTGTTTGCATTCTACTCCTTTGGCTAGACACACTGTGAAGCACCAAAGTATGTAAAAGTATTACCACAGTATTTAAACACATGAAGTATACAAAGTAACATTTGAAACTTAAATTTTGTTTTGTTTTGTTATTTTAAGGCGAAAAGCACATTGAGGCTATTATCGCCTCCAAATGTAAGTTTGAGTGTAAAGTGTTTAAGTTATATAAGTGTAGTGTTGTAAGTGTAACTGTGTGTTAAGACTCGGGTACCGCCTAAATCCTCTCAATAGGTCTTGGACGATTCGTCAATCATTACTCGCGTTTTGGCCTTCCTGAGACGCTTGCATATATATATATATATATATATATATATATATATATATATATATATATATCAATATATTTAATTTTATTTTTATACCTAGTAATTATATATTTTTTATAGTTTATGTTCTTGTTAACTAGTTTCATGTAATTTTATTTTGTTTCATAATATTTATTATCTTTCTGTTTGATTAGAACCCCTTTACTGTCCACCTTTATATTGTTTTGTTTTTAAGTTATTTATTCTTGTTATAAATGTTATCTAGTTTGTAAGTAATGTTAAGTTTTATCGCCCTTTTGTTTCGTTAGTAGTTGTGTTTAGACGATGATAGCCTTAATGTGCTTTTCGCCTTTAAAAAAAATCCATTCAATATGTGCAGCCAGCCTGCACCCCCCCCTATCACTATAAGGTGTGATATTGCAGCCATTATGGTACACAGAAGTGGTTGACCCGCTTAGCAGACAGGGATGTTTAACCCTTAACAATGCTAAGTGTACTGGGTTTTACAACTTTGCTAGTCTTTGAGAAAGACCACAGCCAGGCCTAAATAATGTATAATGTAAGTGACGCGCCACATTTTTCGTTATTTATTCATTGAATTTTTGATAATACTGAACGCATAACAATATTTTCAATGTCCTCTAAAATAACATAACGGCTCAACCCTTAACAAAATATTCAGTGTTGGGTAAGTTTGGTGAATCGGAAAGAAAACCATCTTATAATTTTAATGGACGTTTTTGGTTTTCTTGAGTCAAAAAAAAGTAGAGTTTATTTGGATGTGTGTGTGTGTGTGTGTGTGTGTGTGTGTGTGTGCGCGCGAGCGATGAATATTGTAAAATACTGTTAAAAACCATTTTTTTCCAAATTTTTAATAACGATTTTGATCTAACTTTGCATAATGTGGTCCCAAAACAAAACGCGTGTATATTTTTGACCTAAAAAAAAAAGGGTTCAGGGGCTTAAAAATCTAAAAAAGGCAAAAAGTTTTCAACACTTGTTCGTCAGTTCTCATAAAATAAAGGTCATAAATAAAATACCATTAATCACGTCATTTAGTAAATTTAAAATTTAGAAAAATACCGCCAAAAAGTAAAACATCAAGTTTTAAAATAATCTGATTATTTATGATAACTTTGTATATTTAAGTGTAATTCAGCCATATCTGGAGCTATATTTTCAGTTTCAAAATAGTTTTTGAAGCTACAAGTACCGTAAGAAAACTGTTTGTCGTTTTACCACATAACAATCCTTTTCTGAACTAATGAAAAAAATTCTTTAATGTCTCTCAAAATTGGACAAGATGATTTTTTTAAATTGTTGGTAACCTTTTTGCTTTACTGTATGTTACTTAGGCTAATGAGGACGAGGGATCAGTGTTAAGGGTAAAGTTAAATTGCAAAGAATCAGAACTTGGTGTGCAATTCAGAAACGTAGAAGAGTGACCGGTGCTTTGGCCGCATCGACGACAGGGTCATATTCATAAGTTTTATAAGTAAATAAAAATTGGAATAACTGAAATTCTTTTTATATTCTACTTTTGTTGACGCGTTTCGGAGAACCTCCATCTTCAAAAACTATATCTATACACTATAGAAGATGGAGGTTCTCCGAAACGCGTCAAAAAAACTAGAATTGACGAAGCTAGGGCAGGCAGATCATTATACTCAACATAGTGGAATAACTGAGTTGTCTTCGCATTTAAAAAAATTTATTTTACATTTACCTTCAATTTCTTTATTCCAAATTTAATAGACTGTTTATTATAATATGATCAAAATTTGATTTTGAAATGAGTGCGATTTTTTATTTGTAATCGACCCTTAACCAGCTTTTTTGGGAAAAATAAAAACACAACGAGAAACAAATCTGCGTATTGTTTTTGCACCCTTTATTTCCATTAATTAAATTATTTAGTAAACTTTCACAATGTTTTTACCAAGTTATGTACTTTCTGCAGAATTATGTTAACTGCAATTTAATAAGGCTCCACAAATTTAACATAACGTGTATTCCAACATTGCTCTAATCACGTTTGTAATTATCCATTATTTTATTATCCATTATTCGTTATTTTACTGAATTTGTAATGTAATTTTATACATGCTGATGAAACATCTGGTTAACATTTCTGTACACTTACGGACTTTGCAATATCGATTTTTATTTTGCGTTTAAAGATTTCATATTTGTTCTTTTTTCGTTATTTTACTGAATTTGTAATGTAATTTTATACATGCTGATGAAACATCTGGTTAACATTTCTGTACACATACGGACTTTGTAATATCGATTTTTATTTTGCGTTTAAAGATTTCATATTTGTTCTTTATTCGTTATTTTACTGAATTTGTAATGTAATTTTATACATGCTGATGAAACATCTGGTTAACATTTCTGTACACATACGGACTTTGTAATATCGATTTTTATTTTGCGTTTAAAGATTTCATATTTGTTCTTTATTCGTTATTTTACTGAATTTGTAATGTAATTTTATACATGCTGATGAAACATCTGGTTAACATTTCTGTACACATACGGACTTTGTAATATCGATTTTTATTTTGCGTTTAAAGATTTCATATTTGTTCTTTATTCGTTATTTTACTGAATTTGTAATGTAATTTTATACATGCTGATGAAACATCTGGTTAACATTTCTGTACACTTACGGACTTTGCAATATCGATTTTTATTTTGCGTTTAAAGATTTCATATTTGTTCTTTTTTCGTTATTTTACTGAATTTGTAATGTAATTTTATACATGCTGATGAAACATCTGGTTAACATTTCTGTACACTTACGGACTTTGTAATATCGATTTTTATTTTGCGTTTAAAGATTTCATATTTGTTCTTTATTCGTTATTTTACTGAATTTGTAATGTAATTTTATACATGCTGATGAAACATCTGGTTAACATTTCTGTACACTTACGGACTTTGCAATATCGATTTTTATTTTGCGTTTAAAGATTTCATATTTGTTCTTTTTTCGTTATTTTACTGAATTTGTAATGTAATTTTATACATGCTGATGAAACATCTGGTTAACATTTCTGTACACATACGGACTTTGTAATATCGATTTTTATTTTGCGTTTAAAGATTTCATATTTGTTCTTTTTTCGTTATTTTACTGAATTTGTAATGTAATTTTATACATGCTGATGAAACATCTGGTTAACATTTCTGTACACATACGGACTTTGTAATATCGATTTTTATTTTGCGTTTAAAGATTTCATATTTGTTCTTTATTCGTTATTTTACTGAATTTGTAATGTAATTTTATACATGCTGATGAAACATCTGGTTAACATTTCTGTACACTTACGGACTTTGCAATATCGATTTTTATTTTGCGTTTAAAGATTTCATATTTGTTCTTTTTTCGTTATTTTACTGAATTTGTAATGTAATTTTATACATGCTGATGAAACATCTGGTTAACATTTCTGTACACTTACGGACTTTGCAATATCGATTTTTATTTTGCGTTTAAAGATTTCATATTTGTTCTTTTTTCGTTATTTTACTGAATTTGTAATGTAATTTTATACACGCTGATGAAACATCTGGTTAACATTTCTGTACACTTACGGACTTTGTAATATCGATTTTTATTTTGCGTTTAAAGATTTCATATTTGTTCTTTTTTCGTTATTTTACAACGTAAAACAACTTAAATTTTAATACATTCGTAAGTACCTAACTATAAAATATAAATTGTTTTATAGACGCAACATAATTTTGTTATACAAACAGATTTCTGTAATATTATTATAAATATTAAACAAGTAAGAGTGAACAGTATCCGACAAAATGATAAGAAAAAACCTTAAAAAGGAAGAACAATGTTTGAATCGTTTGGAAAGACAATGACCTGAGCAGTTTACTGTCGATTAACTTTCCCTGGAACTTCACTAATCTCGGTCGAGTTGGTGCGCATGCG
>CM040184.1:87531822-87544322 GCA_022606455.1 Callitettix versicolor
TTTATGTCTCGCTGACGTCATAAAAGCGAATTTCCGAATTATTATTTTTAACATATTATATTTATATATATATATATATATATATATATATATATATATATATATATATATATATATATATATAATAATAATAATAATATTACATTATATTATATATATAATATATGTAGCCGCCTTGGTGGCCTAGTTGATAGCGTACTAGGCTTTCACCCCGAGGACCCGGGTTCGATTCCCGGTCAAGGCTTGGCATTTTCATACGCTGTAAATCATCCCATCGTCTGCATTAGCCCAAGTGTGCACAATAGTCGGACGTTAAACACAAAAAAAAAATATATATATAATATATATTATAAACAAATTATAAACAAAATAATATTATAAATAAAAAATATTATATTATAAAATATTATATTATAAACAAAAATAAACAAAATATTTTATTAAAAATATAATATATATTATAAAATATAATATATATATATATATATATATATATATATATATATATATATATATATATATATATATATATATATTAAACTCTTACTTTACCGTCCTAACTGGCATTAAAATCTTCAAATATTAGCATTCAAAATACCGTTACATTGAAAGTACAATGAACCCTCACCACGTCAAATTAAATTTCTTAATTTTAACGAATTCTGGAAATTCAAATCCTTAATTTGTACAATTTTTCTCCCTGATTATGACGTTGAAATCAGATTTCTAAAAATGTTTAAAACCAGAAATGTATTATTATATGCAATAAGCGATTTATTCTAATGGTTTGGAAAGCTTCGAACTTTCGTGATTATTCGACGGTATTTGTCACAATTCCAAAGTACCTGACGAATATTCTTCGTTGCCGCCTCGGTGGCCTAGTTGAAAGCGTACTAGGCTTTCACCCCGAGGACCCAGGTTCGATTCCCGGCCAGGGTTTGGCATTTTAATACGCTATAAATCATCCCATCGTCTGCATTAGCCCAAAAGTGCACAATAGTCGGACGTTAAACACAAAAAACCCTATTCTTTGTAAACATCGTGTACGTATGTCTGCCAACTGCAATAAAATCAAAATAATATTGTATTTAAATATAAGCGATGTAATGTTTATTTTACGTAGAAAGTCGTGTTGCATTATGTTGGTAACACTGCATTACTGTAAAGTGACACTGAAATTTGAAATATAAATTCTGTAACTATTCTCAAAGATTCCAAATTCTTACTTGTTAGTAAACTATTACAAAATGAATTATCGGAGCAGCTATCACTAACACCCAGATCCGGTGTTTTGAGATGAGGGTTGTTTCTGAATTTTTATACAAACAGAAGTATTTATTACGTTAGCACGTTTAGGTCCGCAATTGCAGCCAGATTTGATTAAACTTGGAACAAAAATCGAAGTTGTAAATAGCTTGAAAAAGTCTGTTATCTAAAAACACCCGTTCAACAAATCCAAACCCTTTGAAAAATCATAACTTTTTTGAAAATCTTCACCATCTTATTTAGAGTTAATGCGTTAATTAGAATTTTAAAATTTAAAATGAAAATTAAAAATACTTAACTTACACAAGTTCAATGAAATTTGTTAATTTAAAATACTGTTTTATGGGGATTTTAATGGTAATTTTGGTGTTGAAATCAAATTAAAAAACGACATAAACATTGTGATACCGTTACTAACTCTAGCGAGACATTTTATTCTAAATTAGTAAACTTTCTGCAACAATAAAACGTTACACTATACAAACCATTCACGGCAGTGATTAGCATAAAAAGTAGGTTAAACCTGGCGAACTGACCTCCCAACCGGTCGTTAAAATCAGGCGTGTTTCAAATTTCAAATGAATATTCAGTAATGGATATCGATAACCTCATTAAAAAAACGACAGGTTTAGGAAACATACAAAGTAAAACGTAGTATAATATAGAGATAGAGATAAATCAATTAAGTAAACAATAAATAAGAATATTAGACGATACTAGTACACAGATATCACTTTAAATCTAGTGCGTGACTGAACAACCTTGAACATCACCTGTAAGTGACGTCATATTAATACATATCTAAATCTAAACTTACGCTCTCAAATGTTATAACGTAAAATATATTATTGAAAAAAAATTCACGTTAAAAATTGTAATAATTAAGAAGTTCCTTGCAGTTATTTGAATTGCGAAAAGAAAATCTTGCTGTTTTATAGGTTTTTGTAAATTTTTTATAAATGTAGTTTTCCCATTTATCGAGACTATTATTTCTGTTTATAAGTTCTATTTACTCAAAAACATTTTAAACTAAACAAAAATTAGATTTTTTTAACCGTAAGGGCTGCTGTTATTTATTTTAATATATTTACTTTTGAACAGTAAATTACATTTAAAATTTATGTTTTTACGAGCTTAATTAGATTATAAGATTTTGAGAAATTATAGCCAGTGGGCTTCTAAACTGTTTTTTTCTGGCGCTTTGCACCGGAACTGATTACTTCGTTATCAAATATTACGGAAGTAAAAACCACTTTTTTTGAAACGGACATAAAAATTAAGAAATTCATGAAAATATAAAAATAATTTTTAAATTACTGTATTTTTGTAATTCTATGAACCTATCAAGGGAAGTAGGCCCGTCTGAAATAGTCTTTGAAAGTTTAAAGTTTCAAATTACTTTGCAAAAGACTTTGAGTTTATGTTCATATCGTATCTCTCGAAGTCTTTGTTTGATTCGAGAAGTACAAATGAAGAAAGTTTAGCGGAAGACACATTCAGTACGTTCTGCCGAGAGAAATGAAAATAATGTAATTATGTCTGTTTGTACCGCGTTCACTCGCATCCTTTTTGGGGGCTGCTGATGATAGTTTAACACATACATCAATCTTTGTTCGGATTAGGACGACATACCATTGTACAATAAAACCGCCTCGGTGGCCTAGTTGATAGCGTACTGGGCTTTCACCCCGAGGACCCGGGTTCGATTCCCGGCCAGGGCTTGGCATTTTCATACGCTATAAATCATCCCATCGTCTGCATTAGCCCAAGTGTGCACAATAGTCGTTAACACACAAAAAAAAAAACAATAATACCAGCGCAATGGTGTCTCACTGAAATTGTGTGTGCGAATTAATCAAATTACTTAAAATTACATCGAAAAATGAACCTCTGCTGCCGTTAGTTTCAATTTAACTTTAAATTATGTTATTGCGAAGTTATGCAGATATCTTACGTTACAACAGTGTAATTATATTTTCCAAAAAAAGGTGTAAAATAAAAACGTTACGTTTTTTGAAGTTTTTAATCGCGGCCATTTTGAAATGGTGGAACGAATATTACTGGATAAACTAATACCAACATCGATTTCAGTGACAATTTTCGATCACGTTGGCCTGAAATAGCGAACACTGTATTAACAAAACACACAAATTAAATGCAAAAACACACGTTTAGTTCTATGGGACAGTTAAGAAACAAATGCATTATTACCTCACACATCACATATCCCGTATCTGTATAGCGTAAATATTTTGGGAAATTAAAGAAGTTATAGAGGGGGTATATTTATTAAAAATAGAAACTTCCATAAGCACTTTAAAAACCATCGCTATCTAAAATATACAGTAATGTTTACTTAGACAATTGACTGGTAAATATTCAGAGTTCGAGAGTTGGCGAAATTGAAACTAAACATTCGATCATGGTTAATTTCATTTGGCTTTTGTAGAAAATCAAATTATAATTTCACAATTGAAAATAAATATTTTACATATTCTAACAATAAGTGAAAAAATGTGTCCAGAAATGTAACCATAGCACGCAGCTGTCTCGCTGACATGATGGAAACGAATTTTAAAAGTAATTTAAAGCTATTATCGCCTCTCTTAATGTAAGTGTGAGTGTAAAGTGTTAAACTCGTAAGTGTGGTGTTGTAAGAGTAAGTGTGTGTTAGACTTGGGTACCGCGAGGGACGTCTAAATCCACTCAATATGAGAAGCTATTCTGCACCCCGTGAGGCTGTGTTGCGTTGTTTTGACACTCCAATTTAACTATCACAAACAGTATTGAAGTCTGGGTAAATTAGAATTTTAAACTTTCAAATTGCATTGAAAAACAAAAATGAACCACGAGTACTTTCAAATTAAATTCCTTTGAACATATTTTGAAAATTATTTAAACCGTTCTTAACGGTGAATATGACGGTGAAATTAGATTTTTGCAAAACTATTTAAGAAAAAAGTTTAAAATTTTTAAATATTTGAAATGGTTGCCTTTTTGAATCTGCTTAATGAGTTTTGCTGCTTAAAGAACGTGCCCAAGCTATTATATAAATCAATTTTGGTGCCAATATTGATTAAAAATTAAATTACGATAATGAGCGTGAAACACACACACACGCGCGCGCGCATACACAAAAAAACACACACACACAAACACACTCATTCGCACACACACAAACACACACTCATTCACACCACACACACACACACACACACACACACACACACACACACACACACACACACACACACACACACACACACACACACACACACACACACACACACACACACACACACACACACACACACACACACACACACACACACACACACACACACACACACACACACACACACACACACACACACACACACACACACACACACACACACATACACACACACACACACACACACACACACACACACACACACACACACACACACACACACACACAAACACGCACATCACACAACACACACACAAACACACACACGAACACATACACAAACACACACACAAACACACACAACACACACACACAAATACACATACACAACACACACACACACACACACACACACACACACACACACAAACTCCTCACAAACACATACACACACACACAAAACTCTCTCACAAACACATACACACACACACACACACACAAACTCTCTAACAAACAAACAAACACACACACACACACACACAAGGAACTTTTTTTTTATGTGATAGATGTATGCGCTCTGAAGATGGTAGTGTGTTACCGAAACGAGAATAGATTAAATGTAGTACATTGATATTTATTCTGTTAATAATAAATTGGTTTTTTAAAATTTTATTACCATTTTGTGTTCTATATTTACTTTAATGGCACAGTGCTGTTTGCAAATTTGTAAGAATCTCTGTCCTTTTTTTACTTTTTTAAAACTAAATGTGTGTTGGTTTCACACGTAGCTGTTCCTGCCAAGCTAAGCACAACTTTAACTTATACAATATTTTATGGCTTCATTTTCTGAAAACAAAGAAAAAACAAATTAATTTTTTTAAAAATAGCTTTAGTTTTTTATCTTTACTTTTAACATTAAAGCTTTGTCGAATTAGCAATTTAACAGCAATTAAATTTAACGCTTCTGCATTAAATTGATTAAGTTCTGTTATTTTCCAAGCTTGTGTTGACTCTTGTACTGCGAGCGTGTTTGGTGACCTTCAGTAATTAATTATGTTTTACCCGCCTTGTGTTTTAATTAAGACCCTTATAGTAGGTTAAAACTGTTTGATGGCGTTGCTTCCTTTAATCAAGTAACGTGTAAATTTCACGTTTAAAAATACTTTCTCTGTTAAGCAAAGAGTAACACTGATTAAATATAACGCAGTTTAAATAAATTTTACAAATTTTCGTGAGATTAAAAATTGTATTGTATATCTACTCACGTTTACAAATTTAATATTTATACTTTTGTGTTATTAACAAATTTTCAAAAAAAATGTTTTCTTATGAAAATTTTGGCAAGAAAAATTTCACCGAACGTCCATTGTAAAATGAGCTACATGAACAGTTATTACCGTAAAAGTCAGACAAGCTGCTTTGAAATGAGCATAATCCCTGACCTGTAAATTGTCAAGAGTTGGTACATCAATCATATTGGTTTTATTCTGTATGTAATAATTGGAAGTATTTTAAAGCTTGCTATTATAAATGTATAATTTTTGTTTTGTAACTTATTGAAACACCAACTTGTACAGGTAATATGAAATACATTAAAATACAATTTTTCCTAAGTAATACTTATAACTCAGTAACGAGTTACATACCTTGAACAAAATATTATTTACATTATTATAGCATAAGGATGTTCTGCTCCTGCCAGCATCAACCGCAAACATCCGGACTCCTGCGAGATAAATAAATGTTGGTCTACATTAATTTCAACTAAACAACTCAAAAAGCAGCCTAAACTTATAGAATATGAATACGATAAAAATACCAAACATTTCGTTAATTATAACAATAATATTCTGGTAGTAAGTAAACCTGTTAGTAAGTATACCTGGTAGTAAGTAAGTATACCTGTTAGTAAGTATACCTGGTAGTAAGTAAGTATACATGGTAGTAATTATACCTGGTATTAAGTATGCCTGGTATTAAGTATACCTGGTAGTAAGTATACCTGGTAGTAAGTATAACTGGTAGTAAGTATACCTGGTAGTAAGTAAGTATACCTGGTAGAAAGTAAGAACCTGGTAGTAAGTAAGAACCTAGTAGTAAGTAAGTATACCTGGTAGTAAGTAAGTATACCTGGTAGTAAGTATACCTGGTAGTAAGTAAGTATAATTTTTAGTAAGTATACCTGGTAGTAAGTAAGTATACATGGTAGTAAGTATATCTGGTATTAAGTATGCCTGGTAGTAAGTATACCTGATAGTAAGTATACCTGGTAGTAAGTATACCTGGTAGTAAGTAAGTATACCTGGTAGTAAGTAAGTATACCTGGTAGAAAGTAAGAACCTAGTAGTAAGTATACCTGGTAGTAAGTATACATGGTAGTAAGTAAATATACCTGGTAGTAATTAAGTATACCTTGTAGTTTTTTTTTGTGTTTAACGTCTGACTATTGTGCACACTTGGGTTAATGCAGATGATGGAATGATTTATAGCTTATGAAAATGCCAAGCCCTGGCCGGTAATCGAACCCGGGTCCTCGGGGTGAAAGCCTAGTACGCTATCAACTATGCCACCGAGGCGGCTTACCTGGTAGTAAGTATACCTGGTAGTAAGTAAATATACCTGGCAGTAAGTAAGTATAAATGGTAGTAAGTACATATACCTGGTAGTAAATAAGTATACCTGGTAGTAAGTAAATATCCTTGGTAGTAAGTAAGTATACCTGGCAGTAAGTAAATATACCTGGTAGTAAGTAAGTATACCTGGTAGTAAGTAAGTATACCTGGTATTAATTTACTATTACAATTAATAATGATTTATTTAGTATCATTTTTATAAATCGTAAACAATGGTAATAAACATGACACAGTTAAAGCATTATCGATCAGCTGTTTAGGTGAACATTATTTTCATCCTCGTTTCTCTGTAACGTAACAATTTTTCTGATGCATGTTAGAAAATGTTTTGTATTAATTATATTATAAAGTGATATACTTGTTGTTATGTACTTGACACATCGATGCGAAAAGGTCAGCAGCAATAAGTGTCCAGTGTCAAGTGACTGTAGAAGCAATTCAGTGTTCGATAATCTATTATATAATATATTGTAAAGTTCGTTGTACATCAACACTGCTTGTTTTATGTTTTAAATTAAAATTACGTCATCTGTTCACATTTTTTGTTGATTAAGAGGAATGGATTTTAACCAAGTTTTTGAATGTTATCTTAAGAAGCAAATTAATGATATTAAAGATTAAAATCTATAATTCAAATAAGGAGTATCTTAGTGAACTGATAGGGGAAACAAGAATTTTTATACATACAAATATTATGAGTATAGTAAAAAATTATAAAATTTTTATTGCTTTGTTTATGTTTTTATAGAAATAAGCCGACCCTGTGGTAACCATACACACATATACAAGCACACTCACACATGCATATATATATATATAAGTGCTTTGCGTGATCCAACAGGGTATATACATGAGATAATAATAATAATAATAATAATAATAATAATAATAATAATAATAATAATAATATATATATATATATATATATATATATATATATATATATATATATATATATATATATATATATATATATATATATATATATATAAATATATATATATATATAGAGAGAGAGAGAGAGATGGAGAAGCGAATGGGAGGTTATGTCTTTGATATATATATATATATATATATATATATATATATATATATATATATATATATATATATATGTTGCTTCATTTAAAAGGATTAATAAAACAAAAACATGACCTATCTATTTACTAAGTTTACTGTGAATTGGTTTTATTTCCATTAAGTGTATGCACAGTAATATAGAATATTTTTGTTATTTATTTGTTATATTTTTGTTATTGTTAATAGTAAATTATGTTACTATTTTATAATTTCATGTGAGTATAAAATCGCTTTAAATAACTTTTATATATAAGCTAGCCAAAAACTGTGGTGATAAATTACAGCCATTGATAGGTTAAAACCAATGATTTATTTTGAAGTAGTACCAATTTAATAAAGACCAGTTTGTTTAATCATGATTCTGTTTCAACAAATTCAGTTACAGCTTGTGACTGAAATAAAAAACAAACGAATCTGACATCTGTTGCAGTTCATTATTTACTTGTTTAATCGTATTGTAATACTTATTGAAATCTGGTTAACTGCTGTGTTGAACGTGAAATGTATACACAAGGCCGAATTCTTCGCGGATTTTTTACTGTGACAATTGATTGAGAGAAAGTTTGTGCAATGTTTTTCACCGCTTGCTTATACGTACCGAAATTTCAGCTTGATAACACGCCTTCACGTTAACATAATTTATTTTTTCGGTATCAGATTATACACAATAAACAAGGGTTAAATTTACTGGCTGCTTCAGGGGCAGAGTATGCAATTTGGGTACAGCACACTATTCTACCAAGGCAACAAAGTATAAATCTAAATTAGGGATGCACAGACCGCGGCCCGCCGGTGAAATTCTGGTGGCCCGCCGTCACCAAAATAATACTCTCGTACATTCGAAAAATATTGAATTCTGTATCAGAATAAAACCAAAAAAAATTTGTTCAAAAGTAAAGACGTCCATAAAACTTATGAAAATTATTCAAATACCGCGCCAGTTCATGAATGAAACGACGCCGTCGAATTAGTCCGAATAGTGTCAACAGAAAGAAGCAGTTTAATAGTGTAGGAGAGGACCTAGGAGCTGTGCCTAGCCCAGAGGAGTGGGAGGTGCAAGGTGGAGGGGCAAAGGGCAGCCCTTCAGTCCTGCAGTCCTGACCGAGACGTGGCAGACTTCTCGAAGTAGTGTTCTGTGTTTTGTCTGATCTTCTGTACCGCCGTAACTGTTTGTTTCTGTGTTGTTGTTTGTTAACCCTTTTTTTATTTTGAAGTCTTATTAAAGTTTTTTTTATCATTCTTGCATATAGTTTAATCCAAATTCAACGTAGATCTACTGTTGCAGTGTTAACCCGTCAAGTGTATAATTGTGTTGTGAAATCGTAAGTAAAACTCTGTTATCAATAAATGTTTCCCTACCTATTTATTCAATTATTCTTGGTAATTTAAAAAAGGATGGGTAATTTAAGTAGGTACTGTAATTGTTTTTAGGTGCAGTGTTAACCCTAGACAGGATTATAACGCAACATGGACAAGCCAGGACCTAGTAAAAACGTAAGGCTAAAGATGAAAATCGGCAGTTTCAAGAAATATGGACTGAGAAATATTTTTTTGTATGGTTGCATAACAAAGTCGTTTGTTTAATTTGTAAGAATTCTGTTGCGATTGCAAAGGAATATAATGTAAAAGGCACTATGAAACGCAGCATTCTTCTTTTACCAAATTTACAGGCGAATTAAGAAAGCAAAAGTGTTGTCTTTGAAACGGGAGCTTATTGGTCAGCAAACTGTGTTCACAAAACTCATTGAAGATTCAGAAACGGCTACAGAAGTTAGTTTTGAAATTTCTCGAATGATAGCAAAGCGAAGTCGCCCTTCAATGATGGAGATTTTGTAAAAGAATGCATTGAAATCGCCGCTAAGAAAATGTGTCCAGAAGCAGCAAAAAGTTTGAGAAAATTCAACTGAATCGTATGACAATCCAAAGACGAATTATGTCTTTGTCAGCTAATATTGCGGAACAATTAACTGAAAAGACTAAGATAATTGAATTTTTTCATTGGCACTCGACGAATCAACTGATATTAGTTCCACAGCTCAACTACTCATATTCATACGAGGTGTTACTCAAGATTTTGAAGTCGTAGAAGAGTTATTAGGAATGTGTTCATTGAAAGGTCAAACTAAAGGAGTTGATATACTCAATGTACTTTTGGATGAGTGTTCAAAAACTGGTTTTGACTTATCAAAATTATCGGGAATTGTGACTGACGGTGCTCCTTCTATGATTGGTGTCAATTCCGGGCTAGTTACTTTGCTAAAAAAGTATCTGCAAGAAAAAACATAAACGCTGAAGATCTCATGCAGTTTCATTGCATCATACACCAAGAAGCCCTTTGTTCTAAAAAAATTGAATTTCAAAATGTCATGAAGGTGGTAGTTTCGACTGTAAATTTCATCAAATCACGAGGACTCAATCACAGGCAATTCAAACAATTCCTTGATGACATCGAAAGCGAATATGGAGATTTGCTGTTTTATACAGAAGTAAGGTGGCTAAGTCGTGGATTGACACTTGAACGATTTCTAAATTTAATAGAAGAAATTGGAATATTTCTGGTGGAGAAGCAAAGGGATGTCCCGGAACTTAAAAATCCTGATTGGTTGTGTGATTTGGCTTTTTTAGTTGACATTACAAATCATTTGAATGTCTTGAACACACGGATTCAAGGCAAAAATCAACTGATATCCCAGCTCTACGCTCATGTATCATCCTTTCAATGCAAGCTGACTCTTTTCAGATCGCAACTGACTTCTGGAAATTACAATCATTTTCCGAATTATAAGAAAATGGCCGAAAAATTCAACAAAACTGCGATTAATTTCAGTTATGTAGAAAAGCTGGATATTCTGATTCACTCTTTTCAAGACAGATTTTAGGACTTCAAAAAGTGAAACCTCTGTTGGACATATTCAGCAATCCTTTCTCGATTTCAGTTGAAAATGCGCCAGAGTCAATGCAGTTAGAAATTATCGATTTGCAAAACGACCAAGATTTGCGCAACAAATTCAACGAGGAGACTTGTTGAACTTTTACCACTGCATTGACAAAAATATGTACAAAGAGTTGCGCATAAACGCTCTGAAATGTGCCAGCTTATTTGGTTCTACCTATATATGTGAACAAACTTTTTCAATACTGAATAATAATAAAACAAAAATCGAAACCGCCTTGCAAATGAAAGTTTGGAAGCAGTTTTACGTGTTGCTACAAGTAAATTTGACCCAAATATAAAAAAGATTGTAAGCACTATGCAGTGCCACGCTTCAAATTAATAAATTATTTTTCAATTTTAATACATTATATGCATTTTTTATTGTCTTTAATTACCTATACTTCTGGCGGCCCGCCATCAGTTCATGATTTGCCCGAGTGGCCCCTAGTTTTAATAAGTCTGTGCATCCCTGATCTAAATGAATAACACTTTTTGCATCGTGTAAAAGCATTTATACAATAAAAAAAATGTTATTATGTTTACGATTAACGTATTTCCTCAATAAAATTATAAGAAACTTTGTAGTTTTAGTTGTAAAAATAAACAAAAATCATTATTTTCGTTGAAATAGTTTGGTCTATCAGCGAATATTCATTGAACATTATCCTGTTGCAGTGTCGTTTATGTTAGAACCCAAATACGGTACTTTGAACATTTTTGAGGCTGTTTAATTACTTTTATATAAACAACTTTTGTGTGTGTGTGTGTGCGTGCGTGCGCACGCGCGCGCGCGTTTTACCACTCTTTTGTTTACAATTAGTTTCCTTTCGATTTTTCATTGAAAAGTTCCACAAAAATAGCATGTTAGTACATGCTTGTAACGCCGGAAAATCCGTTCAAATTTTTTAAAAATGGCGGAAATTTCAAAACAAAAAATCAACTATTACACTTTTAAAAGTCTGATCTCACTGTCGCAATCTGCTTTACAGTCTACTTAAATTAGGAATATTTTCAATGTGGTTTTGGAACGGTAATGTGTTACTTAATGCCACTTAAACTGAAATTGTACTCAAAAAACGAATTCTGGTTTAGCCAAGTTCGTTTTTCAGAAAAATAGGTGAAAACCATTCAAAATGGCGGGTGTTTAAAAAAATCGTCGATTTCATGTTGCGAGTTTTAAAAATATAATTGCAACGTCGTTATCAGCGTTAAAATCTGCATAAATTAGTATTTTCAATTATAAAATTCTTTGTAAAATAAGAAAATGGTCTGGATGGAATCAGATTTTCAAATGAGTTTGCGGTAAAATAAAATTGGCAGTTGAAGGAAAAGCTGACTGTTTGACAGAAGTGAAAACTTACAAAATTGAAGTATCGGTGTTTGTTGCTCATTTTTATTGGTCCAGTTATAA
>CM040184.1:87549322-87551822 GCA_022606455.1 Callitettix versicolor
TCCTGCAATATAGCCTCTTCTAGCGGCATTGATTTTACCTACACTGCTCCCCAATAACACATCTCACCTTTAAATGTTCATAACCAACTGAATTTAGCATCGTTTCCAGTCTGCATTACTGTACTGCATTCACGTTTACAAGTTAAAATTTTGTTCAGTATAACTTTCAGTTTTTGTGTTTATAAACACAAATTAAAAATGTTTTATAAACAGAAGGTTTAAAATGTATGCTTAAAGTTTGAACGCAAAGGGAAATACGTTTTGGAACATTTTTAATTAACTGTTACGGGAAATTAAATTTTTAACAATTTTCAATTAATTAAACATTTAAATTATTAGAAAATGTATTGTTTATGCCACAACGTCTTAATATTGCTGTTTAAAAACACAGAAAAGAATAAAGTTCGGTGTTTACTTTAACTATTGAATGGCCATTAAGATAATTTCCTGAACCTTAAAAAAATTTCAAAACCAATTTTCGTGTGGTCTTTAAGAAATTCGTAATAAATTTTTTATAAACGTGTTTAAAATATCGTTACCTATCGAAAAGTCTCCAAGGCCGGAAATTCCACATGTTTAAAAAAGAGGAATGTGCTTTAACTTATCAGCCTTGTATTAGCTCACCCTGTACATTAATGAAGACGTATTTTAGTTTTCGTTTGAAAATGTTATATTGTAATTTACTAAAACCTTAAATCACAAATAGAAAACGTACAGGAGTAAAACTAAATGATATAATATGATTTTGGAATAGCCTCCATTTTGGAAGAGATTTTGAGGTAAAAAACGTTCACAACTATTTTTAGTGCAAAAACAATTTTTGTGTGCAAGTTTGAATAACATTGGATAAACTTTGGGAACAATTTCGTATGTGGGCAAATACGAACACATACAAGCACATGCATGGTTTTTTTGTGTATGTTTTTTTGTTTAGTTGTACGTCCATACTTATGTCAGTTAGACTAATGAGGGCAAGGGGTCACCGTTAACGGTAAAGAAAAAGCAATTGCCACTAGGACTGTAAGGTGCGCAATCCAGAGACGCAGCAGACTGACCGGGGCTTTGGCCACAACGACTACTGAGTCCCTTATATATATATACATATATATAAAGTCGTAAAATAGTAACCATTATGGGAAAACTTAACCCGGAACTCTGAGAATAAGCACCGATTGCAAAGTCTTATGGTGGGCGTTAATATATATATATATATATATATATATATATATATATATATATATATATATGTGTGTGTGTGTGTGTGTGTGTGTGTGTGTGTGTGTGTGTGTGTGTGTGTGTGTGTGTGTGTGTGAATATATTCTGGATTCAAGTGAATGGCCATTACTTTACAGTTAAAACGCGGTAATAAAAATAATTCAGCACTCATTTTCAACAACAAAATTTTATCATAGAACTCAACTTGTTATATTTTAACGTTGTTACTCATATGAAATCAAATTTCACATGATCAAAATACCGTATTAATCAAAATACCGTATTAATCAAAATACCGTATTAATCAAAATACCATAAACTGTATTTTTTTAAATATTAAATAATTTAAGGCAAACACATTGTGAGTTCTTAAACAGATTTTAAATAGGAGCCATTTTTAAACTATAACGTATTTTGCTGGTCAAGAAATTTGTCTGTGCCTTTAGCAAAATCAAATTTTGTGCCGAGTTTGAATCAAATCTGACTTAAAAACTGGGAACATGAGAGCGCGCACACACACACACACACACACACACACACACACACACACACACACACACACACACACACACACACACACACACACACACACACACACACATATATATATATATATATATATATATATATATATAATTTTGATAATTCAGAAAGTGTTTGAAGTTACAATTCGTGCTCACTCTAAGATTCCGCTCTGAGTTTTGTCATGATGGCAGCTCCAATGGCTCGTTTCAAAAAAATTCGCTAATACCAAGTATTTTTTTCAAATACAAAAACGTTAATTTTAATTTGATCTGTCTCTAGATTACAATATTTGTTTGTTTTCTGAAATTAGTTTCAACGAAGCCAGCGTGTAGCTTTCCTCTTCGTCACTCCGGTCGGCTTCAGGCCAGCGTGTTGCTTTTCTCTTCGTCACTCCGGTCGGCTTCAGGCCAGCGTGTTGCTTTTCTCTTCGTCACTCCGGTCGGCTTTAGGCCAGCGTGTTGCTTTCCTCTTCGTCACTCCGGTCGGCTTTAGGCCAGCGTGTTGCTTTTCTCTTCGTCACTCCGGTCGGCTTCAGGCCAGCGTGTAGCTTTCCTCTTCGTCACTCCGGTCGGCTTCAGGCCAGCGTGTTGCTTTTCTCTTCGTCACTCCGGTCGGCTTTAGGCCAGCGTGTAGCTTTCCTCTTCGTCACTCCGGTCGGCTTCAGGCCAGCGTGTTGCTTTTCTCTTCGTCACTCCGGTCGGCTTTAGGCCAGCGTGTTGCTTTTCTCTTCGTCACTCCGGTCGGCTTCAGGCCAGCGTGT
>CM040184.1:87556822-87619322 GCA_022606455.1 Callitettix versicolor
ATTTTGCTAATCATGATTTACAAAACTCCGTTTCGTAGACGTTCGTTACCCCTACAATTTCTTTTAACATTTTCAAAATTACGGTCAATCAAGATTAAAAAAAAATATATTTCTTTACATTTTTGAAGGTTTGATTTCACTGATATTAACAATATATTGAAACTAAAAATTAACATTTGAATTTTAAAAATCATTTGAAATTAAGGAATTATTTCAATAATAATCTTTAGAAATAAAGTTTATTTAACATATTTATTTTTAAAATAAATTTGAAAACGAAATAAATAATAATAATATTATAATTATATAATAATATATTATATAATTAATTATATATAATAATTACATAATATATAATTATTATTATTATAATATAATAATAATAAATAATTGAAAAAAATCTTTATTTATAAATAAAAATTAAACTTTATTCAAGGTCATATTTATATTTGTATTTTAAAATAAATTTGAAAACGAAATAAATAATAATAATTATTATAATTATATAATAATATATAATTATATTATATATAATAATTATATAATATATAATAATAATAAATAAAAAAAAAACGAAAAATAGGCACATTATTTCAGGGCTTTAAGGACTGATTTTCAAACTTTTAATATAACTGAAATATTTAAATCGATAATATTATGCACATTTTACAGCCGATTATGACTGTAAAATCACTATCATTATCCTCCCTTTTGAAAAAAACCTGTAAGTTGAGAAAAGATCTATTGAAAATAGTCAGCGAGAGAGTTGCGTGCTGCGATTATTATTGTAGTTGAGACAAAATGTTAGCAAGAAACATTTACAATAGCAAAACGTAAAGCTTACAGCGGGTAAACACGCTTGGATTCGGTGAGCTTAAACACTGTTAATTATTTACAACTTGCACGAAAACAAAGCCAGCGTTGTGTTCGGTTTAATGAGTGAATGTTTGGGGAAAAATTGTCTCGAAAACGAACGTGAAGGGCTAAGCAGTATTGTTAATAATGTATTATTGGTTATATTTTACCAGTGATTAGATGACGTCACAAAAATATTCCTCTAATAGTAGTAATGAAATTAATAAAGTTAAATTTAAAAAAATTATATTGGACATCTGATAAATTCCCAATATTAAATTGAATAATAAACTTTATTCAAGGTCATATTTATATTTGTATTTTAAAATAAATTTGAAAACGAAATAAATAATAATAATTATTATAATTATATAATAATATATTGTATAATTATATTATATATATAATAATTATATAATATATAATAATAATTATTATAATATAATTATAATAATAAATAATTGGAAAAAAACGAAAAATAGGCACATTATTTCAAAAAAAAAATGTTCATTAGAAATTGCATGATTTGATTTTTTAATATGCTTATTCATAAGTCAATTTGCAATAAATCATTGTTGAATCTATCTATGTTGAACCTGTTTTTCATATTCGATTGTCTGTTGCTCTCAAACAGTTTGTTTTCTTGTTGAAATACTTGAATTGAGAAAGATTTTGTACAGTTTTTGCATAACTTTTGTCCAATGCTTTGTTTTTAAACAAATTTTACAATTTGCAAAAACTGTATGCCTATAACAGTGTTGCCACAGATCGTTATTCTGTCTGGATAATGGCTTTGACAAAGTACTCTGCAACAAGGTCAGGCCTTTTAAAATTAACATAATTTGTGCCCCGACTGTACGGTCAACAATATTATTAAGCAGGTGATGAAGCGGCAACGATAATGTGATATTGGACTGGCCATCAAGGTACGACCTAAACCCGGAACCTTAAAGTGAACGCTGATCCCCATCAATAGACCAGTTTTTGAATGGGGTCGTGAAAATTATGTACATAAAACCACTCTGGAAAACCCGTTGAGCCCCTTTACAGTGACGTTCATTGTAAAAAATAGATTTTTTGTGAAACGATTTTTTTAATTCACGCTTGACATTTGAAACTAAGTTTAAAATCTATGTAAATTTGCATTTAAAATACGCAGATGAATGTGTTGTTGATTTTTTATATTCTGAAAAAATTTGAAATAATAAAAAAGTAATATGTCCCTTACACCTTTTTTGAGGTGTCGTAATATATATATATATATATATATATATATATATATATATATCTGTTCAACCAATTCACAATTACCTAAATTTCAAATTTGAAAAAAATAAGTGTTTCATGAAACGAATAGTTTTTTAATTTTCTAATTTAACCACTGTATATCATAGTTAAAATCCACATAAATTAGCATTTAAAATACGTAGATAAATACGATAGCAGTCAGTGTTGGTTTTGTATTTCCTTTAAAATTTGAAAGAATAACAGACTAATTTGTTGGTGCGATTAAAAGCGGCTCAAAACTGTGTTTTTCAGCGCAAAAATCCATTCACAGTTACAACATGTGCTGATCTTTAGAAAATAATAACTTTTAAATGTTACGACTTTTTGAAATCTGATTTTATGCCAATCAGCATTAGTCTCGCTGATAAATTAGCTTTTAAAATTTTTCAATAAATTTAAAATACGTGTAATCGCGTTGCACGCCGTTAGACTAATTGTCGTAATTCCAACAGGTTTTGGAAATGGTAAACTTTAATTTTATGCGCGTATTATTCAATGAGTGAAATCATATTTTAAAAAATATTGTTTTTTTTAAATTTGAGATGACCACCATTTTGAAACTTTTGAACATATTCTAATGTTTAATAAACTTGTAATAGCTATTACTAAAGTTCGATTTCGAACAAAGTTTAATCAAATCTAGTCAAAATTACGAACTTTTAAGTGCTAAACTCTCTCTCTCTCTCTCTCTCTCTCTCTCTCTCTCTCTCTCTCTCTCTCTCTCTCTCTCTCTCTCTCTCACACACACACACACACACACAAAAGTTTCAACAACCCTACAACAAGTTACATAGAGCCCATCCTACTATAATGGATGCCAATATAACCCATGTTCCATTGAAAAATCGCTACTAATATTCAAGATTTATGAGAAATCTATAAGTTGTTTAATAATTATTTATTAAAAGATATGCCGTATCATAAGTAGTTACATCGTAAGTTTAAATGCCATTCTAATAAATAATGTAAGATATATTTCACGTTGAATTGATAGGTGTAGAGTAAGTTTCTTTGTACACTTAAATAAGAAAAGGTTTAACAATTCGGGAAGTCGCAGTAAAACTTTGCCCATCTGGTTCAACATACAGTAACAGTACGTTCAAGCTTCAATGGTTGTCTTTTATTTTACTATATAAAGCTCCATACAGTATCGATATAAATGCAAATAAATTCTCTAAGATAGTTTTATTAATATATTCTATCGCAGTATTCTATCGAATAAGACAATTACCAATCGATATTTAAAGTGACAAAAATAAATGTATGAAGAGAAATTTATTTACAAAACTTTTTTTAGGAAAATACAGTTTTACTTCAAATATACGCAAGAAAATTTATTTATTTATCTTTAAAATAATAAAAGAAAAAAGTTTATTGTGATAATTACTTAAACAACTGAACCAAAACTAATTTAGAGATTTTAACGTATTTTTGCAGGTTATTTTGTCCGTAATTGTGGCGCTTTTTATTATTTAAAAAACAAAGCTTTTGTAACTCGTTTTTAGTCAAAAGAAAAACCTGTGAAAATCTATTTTTTTTAAATCAGCCCAAATCTAAGAATTGTACAAATATAAAAACTTTTTTCAGGACAGTTTTCATAAATTCCAAAATTTCAAACAATATTTTACCAACATAGTTGTTTGTGTTTGTGTCCCATTGAACTAATATTGCAAACATTATATGCATACGAGGTGTGTTCAGAAAGTAACGAGATTTTAATTTTCTGAACAAAATATTTATTTATTCTTCTGCATTGATGTTGTCGCCTTCAAAATAGTTCCCATTGGAGATTATGCACTTGTGCCAGCTCTTCTTCCAATCCTCGAAACACTTCTCAAACTCGATCATTGAGATAGCCTTTAGTTCTTTCAGCGATTCGCTTTTAAAGTCATCTACGGCTGTAAAACGACGGCCCTTTAAGGTTCTCTTTATTTTTGGAAATAGTAAAAAGTCACACGGAGCCATTTCTGGCGAATATGGAGGCTGGGGCATCGTTACAGTACTGTTTTTGGCAAAAAATTCTCGAACAAGCGATGAAGTGTGAACTGGTGCATTATCGTGGTGCAAAAGCCATGAATTGTTTTTCCACAGATCCGGGCGTTTTTATCGGATTGCTTCACGCAAACGGCGTTGAACTTGTAGGTAGTACTCCTTGTTGACCGTTTCACCTGGTGGCAGGAATTCATGATGCACTATGCCATTAATATCGTAGAACACAGTGAGCATAACCTTCACTTTCGACCGCACTTGTCGAGCCTTCTTCTGTCTTGGCGAGCCAGAATGCCTCCACTGGGATGATTGAGCCTTAGTTTCGACGTATTATGCATAAACCCATGTTTCGTCACCTGTAATGATACGTTTCAGTAATTCTGCATCGTCGTTGACTTCATTTAGTGACTCCTGAGCAACTTCCATTCGCCACTGTTTTTGTTCAAAATTCAACAATTTTGGAACGAATTTTTCTGCCACGCGTTTCATACACAAAACATAGGAAACAATGTCATGACATGATCCAATCGATATGCCAACATCATCAGCGACCTCTCTAATTGTGATTCGGCTATTGTTCGTAACCATTTCTTTCACTTTTTCCACGTTTTCATCGGTTGTTGATGTGGTGGGGCGTCTAGGGCGTTCGTCATCTTCAACGTCTTCACGGCCTTCTTGGAAACCCTTATACCACTCGTAAACTCTTGCTTTACTCATAGCAGACTCACCATAGGCCTTTGTTAACATTTCACAAACTTTGTTACACTTTATTCCATTTTTTACGCAAAATTTGATACAAATTCTTTGATCCATTTCTTTTAACAAACGAAAATCGCCGAGCTCATAAAAACACGTCTAACATTAGTGGCTGTCACAGATAAAGTCAATACTGAAAACAGCTGAAAGTTTTATCATACTTCAAGGGCATGTATACCAACATAAAAAAAATGTTTGACAATCGGACTCTCCAAGCCCGCGAAATTTAAAAATTCTCGTTACTTTCTGAACACACCTCGTATTTAGTATGATGTCATACTCATACATTTAATAAAATTTTAAAAAAATAATGAAAACAATTTTGAGGTCTGTCTCGGGACTCATTTCAAAATCACAGATGAGCCGCGATAGTTAATTTTATAATAGAAATTCCCTGCAAAATAGCGCATAAAAAGATTTTATTGATAATTTAACTGATTTCAAAATGGATATCTGTATTTTCACCAGCACTTATTACTAAAGATTTAACATAAATTATTTTATTATTTAAACCGTTGCTTATATAAGCTATAAATTGTGACGTACGTATTTAATATGTACATACAAGGTATAATAAATAACGTAAGGGTAAATTTAACGCTGGGGTAGAATTAGCAGAAAGAGCCGGGCTTTCAGGGAAGTGTGGCCGCCATCGTTGTAATTAAATTGTGTATAATGTTGTTAGTCGTGGCAAGTATAATCAAAGCGTTGATACCACAAAGAGGACTCTTTTAATCAGTCAAAACTAAAAGTATATTGAATTTAAACACTTTTAAGGTATTTTCTTTATCTTAAACAATTTTAATAATGCAGTTTTGTGTTGTAGCGCATTTTCACTGAAGGAGCGGCCATCATGGTACGACCCAGACCGATTATGTTCTTTATATGGTCGTTAATTTTTATACACATAAACTTAAGTATGTTATTTATATATTTTGACGCTCTCACATTTGAAATGTTGGTACAATTAAATTTACACTGCATTACAAATATAGTTTGATTACACATCAAATTCAGTCAACCGCTTGAAAGTAACTATTCCAAAACCTAACAAAAAATTATCACTGGCGCAATCAACTGTAAGGTCTGCAACAATAAGCCTTTCTTTTTTTCAATATCCATTGAAATTTCAAAATCAAATTTGGAGGAAATCGCAAATAATTTTGATACAATTTATTTCAACATTTAAATTTTACAATATTTTGATAGAAACTTTCATTTGCGATAAAGCACGCCAGCGGTATCATTATTCTATTTCCTTAAAATGAGGCAAAAGTTTTCAACCCTAATAGAATTTCGTATTAACGTGTATTATATTTTAGGGCTGGTTTTGAGGTTGGATGTTTTGCGGGAAGCGTGATGCGAGGAACATGTTTGTATTGGTATGTAACTGTATAGTTTCGCGTCGCAAGTCTCATTAAATTAGTTATAATTAAAAATGTCTGTGTGTCAACCGGGATCGAACCGGGGACTTTGCGCATGTGTGGCACACGCGGTAATCACTACTCTACGGAAACAACGAAAACGTTTGACCTATTTAACTAGACGGAATGAAGTGTGAATTTAATTTTGATAGTTATAATAAATGATCATTGGTTTTATATTAATTCGTAACGATCAGCTGATTTAATTTGAACAGCCGATAGGTTATGTTGTTAAAAACTAGATGTAATAATTTAACTTATTTTCGAAAAAAATATCGTAATTAAAATTTAAAAATGATGATAAAACATGAAACAACAAAAAATTTATTAAAATTAAAAATATAATCCTAACCAAAATAATAATAACAAACATTTTTTAAACTCTATCGTCATGATTTTTATTGTTAGTTCAATAACAGACATTTTTCCAATCTATTGGCTCGTTAGCGCCGTTTACTTCAAAGTCTTAGGTCTGGGCTTCCGTTTTCCAATGAAATTTCACTAATATGAAAATCAACAGTAAATAAAACAATGTATAACTATGTATTAATATATAACTAATATTGACTTAAAACTTCTACCCAATGGCAAACCATATGATTTCCTTTCAAACAGTTTTTTATTTTTATTTGAATATACGTTTAATTTCCCTTAAGTCTTTTTGTATACAAATACCGTCTTAGACTCCTTACTTGGTATTTTTTAATAATTACCTTTATTTCCAAATTCTGAAGTATTTTGAGGAAAATTTTATTAAAAAATATTAAAATCAGATATCGAAACAGGATAAAAACAATTAAATAATAAACATTTCCAATAAAATGATGTAACCAAGCAGAAATAATTATTTACTAGGAAAATATTTTTCAAGGAAAAGTACAAATCATTATTATATAAACGTGTGTTAATAGAAAATTAGAATTGTCACTATTTTAAGGGACAACAATTTTTCATCAAACAGTAATTTTCTTGATTTATATACAAAGAATGTACAAGGAACGAAACAATTAAGAGATTTTTCACAAATATGGAATATTTTTAGCTATTTGTCAATGGAACATGAGTTATATTTGCATCCATTATAGTAGGATGGGCTCTATATAACTTGTTGTAGCGCTGTTCAAACTTGTGT
Organism: Callitettix versicolor; assembly: GCA_022606455.1. Classification (NCBI taxonomy): domain Eukaryota; kingdom Metazoa; phylum Arthropoda; class Insecta; order Hemiptera; family Cercopidae; genus Callitettix; species Callitettix versicolor. The sequence goes on from CM040184.1 coordinate 87,564,266, forward strand.
GTGTGTGTACAATTATATATTCCTTGTACAATTTTTTGTTCAAGGAATGTACGAATATCATGTTTTTCATCTTTTTTTTGTAAAAATATTATTAAAAGGACTAGTTTATTGCGAGATTTCTGAAAAGAAAGTCACATTTTGGGTGTACTATGTTTGTTTTTTGGTTCATATTTTCTTTTCTTCAGGAAAAATAAACTTTTACAATTAATTAATAACTAATTAAAATATTATTAGTATTAAAATTTCATTTTCGATTATTTAAAAAAATGTATTTCCAAATAAGTGAATGCTTTTTTGTTGTAAATAGGCCTATTGAAATTTATGAAAATAGCAAGCGCGGTTCTCAACCATGCCTTTTTGCGAGCTATTTACCGAGAAGTAAAACCAAAACTAAAATAAAAAATATATCAAAACTAACCACAAAAAGTAACATAAAACTAATTTATTTGCTTACATTTCATCGGAAATTCTGTTTAATCATCGGAATCAGCGTTTTGATCTGAATAAGTTAAAACCGACCGTTACAAACTTTACTGAAACTATTAATAGATTTTGCTGAGTAACAAACAAGCTATTACCAATATCAATGCTCAGTGTTTGAGTCAAACTGGACTACAACGCGCACACACGTTTTTAATTTTTATGAACTTCTTAAGAGTTCATCATTGGATATTCCTGAACTAGAATTAGAATAATAAATGTCAGGTTAATTAACCTAACCTAACCTAGGTAAATTAATATCAGATAACTTTGTAGGCAAATATGTAATAGGCTGCTATAAAAGATAACAGATAAATAGGTAAATAGGTAATTCTGATGGATAATAAGAGGTAAATCATTATTTTAATATATGTTCTCTCTTTACGTTTTATGTTAAACTTTAATACATCATAGTTATTATTAAATCAGCTCCAAATATAGACAATTTTTTTAAATCAATTTTATTGAAAAACAGTTTTAAAAAAATTACTACCCAATATTCAATAAACTGAAAGATTATATTATAGTACATCACTACTCTAATCTGTAACCATAAACATGAAATTTTATGGAAAGAGAATTCCCAGATGGCCGTTGTCTCTTGAATACAACCCTCATGGGGTTTATATAGTCTATAGATTGTGCATGGAATTATGTTCTTACAAAATTAAAAGCTTTAAGGCCACAGATATAATATATTTTCTTAAAATATATTGTAAGACGCAACGTATAACTTTATGAAGTTTAATTTCATTAAATAATTAAAACCTAATCATAGATGTTTTGACTATTCAACAAACATACTAATAAACGAACACTTAAAAGGCCCAAGTACTTGGCAAAAATAACGAATGCATTTTTAAACAAGTTCGTTAACCTGTGAAATTTTTCACTGAGCTTTCAAAATAGCACCACTTAAAAAAATGAGTAAAAAATATTATTTTTAATATTTATATTTTTAAAACATGATTTTATGTTACCAAAACAAAAATACTTTTGAAATAAGCATAATATTTTTTCTATCGGACTAACACATTTATAATTTGTTGCCTCAAGTCTGCATATTACCATGATTAGGCCAAGTTTTAAATTCCCAATTGAAGTGGTCAGGCGAAAACAGTGCTAAGCATAATTTTCCAGAAAATCGCTTTTAAATTTGAATAAATCATAAATCATTCTGTAACAAAACCACCTTTACGAAATTCCCAGCTTTAAAGGTTACATATTTATTAGAAACTATAAACTGTTAAGAGACCAATATCAGTATTTATAAAACATCTATTACTTGAAAAATAAAATACAGCTAGTCATAATTATTAAGTAATTTATTGTAGAGTCGATCATAAAACGTGCACAAAATTTATCAAATTGAGCAGTAAAAGAAATTTAAAAACTCAAAAAATAAGCGAGACATTTCGTTCCCCTTTACAAAAATATCTGTTCAGTGGCCAACAAAAAATATTAAAATTTCCATGATTTATCAAAACACGTTTCGTCAGTTTTAAGTTGCGAAACACAAAATAGTGAATCAAATTTGAATTAAGGGATTTTAACGGTTTTAAAGTAAAAAAACCAAAATAAAATCTGATGACGGTTGAAGTTTTTTCATTTATTCAAGAGTAAATTTCATTTACACATTTGCAACATCAACTAGCTTTTGGAAAATATTACTTAAATATTAAGGTTTTTGTGTGAAGTCCACAAAATCGAATTTCAAATTAAACAGTTTAGGTATGTACGTTACAGAGCAAACACGAATTGCCTAGGCAAAAGTAGTAACATAGATTAAAACGAGCACAATAATGACATTTTACAGCAGCCAAACTAGATGTGGTTTGTTTTAAAAATCAATTTATAATGAAATTTTATTTAATATTATGTTAATGCTTCGGGGACCGTTACTTTATAGTCCAGTATTTTAATGCAATCGAACCACTTGTTGAAGTTATCGGACGGTAATGTATTCGATGCGATATTGTTGCTTCAATTTCCACAAAAAATGCTGCATTTATAGTGTTTCTTACCAATTTTTATATACTTTTTAAAGAAAAATTCTTCGCTTTGAATTACTTACATTTTTGTTAGTCCTTACAAAAAATTATTTTGATAGTGTTCTTGCACAGTGTTCTGAAGATCCAGTAAAAAAAACCACAATGACTTCTAAATCTGCGTTTACATTAAAGTAAATTATTTAATAGTGTTAGTAATGAGTGCACCAAACTATAAACACGTGGGGAAAATAACTTCTAAATTATTGTATGAACATAAACTATTTAAACTCGTATTTTACAAAACAAATGAGTGAGTTGTATTATGTGTCAACACTTACAAAAGGACTAATAACGACGAACGTAAATTTGTCCCCGTGAGAGATGAAATGTACCTTTCTTCTCCAAAATGTCTTCAATATTGGGCCGCAGTTTGGAGATATTTACCCGGACATCATCAGTTACGTTGAGACAGAACCTAAACAATTTTTCATTATTAAATGTCATAACATTTTAAAACATCTATAATTTTTTGAAATTCTGATGTCGCTAACTTAATGAGAGATTTACGTGAACTAAGACTTTAGATTTTAAAATACCATTTAAAATAATAAAATTATAGCTTTACCAGTCCGTATTTGTATTTTGCACAAGAGCGCAAATACGTACATTTTGCTCTGGGTTACTAAGCACTAATAATTTCAAAATAATCTTGAATGCAGCTGTCTCATTGACGCATTGGAAACAAATAACAAAAAAGAGATAATCTCACATAATTTTACTACCCTTAATTTTTTTGAACATTTTATTACACAATATGTTAAATTTTTGCTAAAAAAAATATGGATTTTAAGCGGAAGACTTTCAAGTTTAATTTTCTTATTTACATAAAATTTAAAAAGTCAATTTAAACGGACAACAAATATAACGAAGTTGTTACCTTCTGAAAACAGGCTACCATCACGTCAGCTGCGAGCGCGGATGGTATATTAATTACACACTCGAATGTTTTCATCACGAACAAACCTCACGCTGTGGTAAAATATTTTTTATCAAATTTAAGGAAACATTTTCGCAAAAGGAAAAGTTAAGTTGCATTACAAGAACGTAGACATTCTTGGGAGTTTCCTTCAAGTCACTAAATTGAGAAAGATTGCCAGGATCCCCTTGCTATCATTACTGCCAGCTTAATCAACATTGGAAATGTCATGTTTTGGTAAAGGGAATTGAATCTACTTGTTATACCAGCTTAAGACTTCATTTGTCTCTTACAAAATCTATATTAGCCTTTGCTTCTTGTTAAATGTTGCATTATTTACTAAGTACTTTTTTTGTTATTAGTTTTGGTATAATTTTAGTTAATAATTTATCCAGTATCGGGTGACCGCTCAGAGGAGCATGAAGTAAAGGTTTTGTTATTTTCAAAGTTATTAGGAAATAAATATTTTTTAAATATTTCGAGATTATTGGTGTGAATTAAAAGGAAACAAAAGAATTTAATAAATTAATTGCATTAATACAAAATTGCGTTATTTATATAACACAGTACCGGTTATTATCATAAAAACCTTTAGGTCGGGCGACCACTAAAAGCGGGACAGGCGAGATCGCGACAAATTGCTTTTTTAAAAACAGATCTGTTAGATTTTGAATTTCAAATGTAGTAAGTTAACAGTTCTAGATTCAATTGAAAGAAACTTCAACAGTGGTTACGATATATTTCGTTGTTTTACTTTGTACTACATTGAGGCAATATTTTTCAAATTGTTAAAAAATATACAGAAAAATTATTTTTAAAAGTGTTTATAGCAAAAAAGTGCATTAATTTTTTATTTTTTTGTGATCCCGAAGTTTAGGTGTGCTAACTTTCACAAATATTAATTTGTCCTCCAGTATAGATACACATTTACATATTGGGAGGTGTATCCAAAATAAATATTTTCTTTAAAAAATATGAAAAATTATGTATTGTTAAAATAAAATCTGTTCATAAAGAAATGTGTTTTATGTACGAGGTGTGTTCAGAAAGTAACGAGAATTTTTAAATTTCGCGGGCTTGGAAAGTCCGATTGTCAAACATTTTTTTTTTTATTATGTTGGTATACATGCCCTTGAGTATGATAAAACTTTCAGCTGTTTTCATTGTTGACTTTGTCTGTGACAGCCATTAAGGTTAGACGTGTTTTTATGAGCTTGGCGATTTTCGTTTGTTAAAAGAAATGGATTAATTTGTATTAAATTTTGCGTAAAAAATGAAATAAAATGTGTAAAATGTTAACAAAGGCCTATAGTAGGTTTACGGATATGACGTCGAAACTAAGGCTCAATCATCTCAGTGGAGGCATTCTGGCTCGCCAAGACCGAAAAAGGCTCAAGTACGGTCGAACGTGAAGGTTATGCTGACTGTGTTCTTTGATATTAATGGCATAGTGCATCATGAATTCCTGCCACCAGGTGAAATAGACAATGAGGTTTGACCTACCTACAAGTTCAACGCCGTTTGCTTGAACCAATCCGACAAAAACGCCCGGATCTGTGGAAAAACATTTCATGGCTTTTGCACCACGATAATGCACCAGCTCACACTTCATTGCTTGTTCGTGAATTTTTGGCCAAAAACAGTACTGTAACGATGCCCCAGCCTCCATATTCGCCAGACATGGCTTCGTGTGACTTTTTCCTATTTCCAAAAATAAAGAGAACCTTAAAGGGCCGTCGTTTTACAACCGTAGATGACATTAAAAGCGCATCGCTGAAAGAACTAAGATTGAGTTTGAGAAGTGTTTCGAGGATTGGAAGAAGCGCACAAGTGCATAATCTCCAATGGGGACTATTTTGAAGGCGACAACATCACTGTAGAAGAATAAATAAATATTTTGTTCAAAAAATTAAAATTCTCGTTAGTTTCTGAACACACCTCGTAAGTAACAAGGAAATGCATCCTTAAATTATTTTTCAATTTTAACATTTGCACAATTTTCTATTTACAACGGAAAATTTTTTTTTATGTTAACACAACTGTTTGAAAGTGAATCGAAAATATCTGAAATCAGCTGAATTTGTTTAAATCTGTTATCATAATTCGTTAAAAATTCTGTCATGAAAATTTACACTAATATAATTCCACAAAATTTCAAATAAAGCATAATATTTTCAAATACACGTCTTTAATGCTACATGAGATATAAAGAAAACACAACCATTATATGTAATAGTAAAATAAAAATATTCACAAAAGACATAAAAATGAAAAAACCTATCCTAAATAATAAAAGCATTATTAAAATTTTAACTTTCACTAATTAGGCTAAATATTCATAATTTTTCTAGACTTTAAGTTTTTTAAAACAATTTACAGAACCATAGAAGCTTTCAAGCACAAACAGCGTGACCTCAGCAACTAAAATTTAGTTCGGGCTGTTAACAATTTTCTGCTAAAAATTAAACAAGTACCTTTTAACTGTTACTTAACTGTGACGTAAAAGGCTTTCAATTTTGCAACGTTTATAATTTTACCACTTAACTATAGTCTAATGAAATTCCCCTTTAAATGGATGATTTAATACGATCGAGGTTCCGCCCCAAACAAGAACATTTGTCAATGGAGTCATAAATCAACCCTACTTTAAGATTTCATTCTGCAATCTCTTCTCAATAAAGGAGAATTAACTACAGTTTAATAGGAGCAGGAAGCTGGTTTTGCATTCTGTTAAGATCGGCTAAAATGTAGAAACGTGAGTAGTTTGATGGGATGTTCTGAAACTATCGCGAAGAAATAATCAATTCTCGAAACTGACGCGCTGTCGAAAATTGCTTTTCTTACTGTTTTCTGTTTCCAAAATCAGATTGCGTCGTTAAAGTAAACGTTGATATCTACATAAAACAGTTATTTACATAAAAAATATATTGAAATTTGAAAACAAACTGACTTTTAGATTAATTTTACTAGTTGTAATGGAATTCAACGTTGAATTGCTGCCATTTTGAAACGGTTGAACGAAACTTGTCCAAGATGTTACCAAACATTTATTTTTGTCCAGATTTTTAACGAATCCGGCAAAAATTACGAACACACAGATATTTTTATAGAAGCTAATAGATGTAAAACACACACACACACACACACACATACATACATACATATATATATATATATATATATATATTAGTAATGCTAGTATATATATATATATACTATATATACTATATATATATACTAGCATTACCCGTCGCGGCTTCGCCCACGAAACTTAAACTGTTTCAGTGATGTAATAATTTAGAAACATAAAAAATATATCAATAAAAGCGTGATCATCTAAACTCATGTTTATTTTACAGTGAATATGAAAAAATATTATAACCTGAATAATAATATTTTATGGGATGAATTCGGGGGAAAATACTGAATTACTGAAATACTGAATATCATAATTTGTGTTTTAAAATATTTTGTTTACTTTTAAGAAAATTTGATAAAAAATATTTTTTTCTAATGTAAACACTCTTTTTTCTCCCACTCTTTTTCCATTTTTATTCTTTTCGGGGATGAATTCAGAAAAATGTTGAAATATGTGTTTCATAGCATATTTCTAGAATATAAGATAAAAAAATATTTGTTCAATACAAAATTGTACCCTTTTTGTATTGTACCTTCTTTCAATCTCTTTAGGGGATACGTTTTGGGGAAAAGGTGAAAAATATATTTCATTACTTATACTTAAGAGTGACTATGTTACGTTTTAAGAAGGTCAGATGAAAAACATATTTTTTCCAATAAAAATTGTTGTACCTCATGTTTACCTCTTTAGGGGTTGCATACTGGAAAATCGTTTTTCAGTGCACCCCTTTTTCAGTGTATCTCTACAATATGTAAGAAGGTACCCTGAAAATTTCAAGTCTCTAGCTATTGGCTGTACGTTGATTATTAAATTTGGACTGGGTTAGTAGTTTAATAGTGTTAAAATAACATTTTTTAAAAAATTCTTTATTAAAGCATCTTGACATTGTTGTAAGGATTTACCCTGAAAATGTCAAGTCCCTAGCTATAATAGTATTGGCTGTACGTTGTTTATTAAATGTGGACTGGGTAAGTAGTTTAATGGGGTTAAAATCAATTTTTTGCAAAATCCTTTCTTTGTACGTGCTTACACATTAAAACGAAGGTATCCTCAAAATTTCAAGTCTCTTGGTTTTATAGTTTTGGTTGTACGTTGATCAGTCAGTCAGTCAGGACTTTGCCTTATATATACATATACATATATATATATATATATATATATATATATATATATATATATATATTGCATAACGTTCATCATACTTTATGCCAGTTATGAGGACTAATGAGGATGAGGGATTACCGTTAACAGGACAGCAACTGAAAAAATAATATAAATGTGATAATACGTTATTTTACGGTTAAAGAATTAAGAACATTTTAAGGCCCGTTACGGTTAAAAATAGCTGTTAGTACGTCAATCACAGTGACAAAAATCGAGAACAAGATATATGTGCGCTGTACTGATCTATATAACACGTTTGAAGAAGTACAAATTTGTATGCAAATAAAAAGTTTAAAAACATGTTTCAGATGCCAATATCTGTTCTTATATATATAAATATTCCTGGTTTTAAGTTTTACCAATATGAAAAATATTAAAATTGGCAATTAAGCTTTGGTGTAGCCTGTAAAAAAACCAAGCAAAAAACTAAATTAACATAAATTTGTATTTACATAAAAACGCACCCTTTCCACTTATTATTGACCAAGGACTCCGTTCCATTTATAATGTGAATCAAAAACAGATGTACAAACCAGAGAGAAAAAGCTCTGTTCGAAGCTTCAAGTGCCATAAATTATAGAATATTGGCAATTGTTCAAGTGGCTTTTGTCGAAACATTTCATTATTGGTCCAAGTTCAAAACATGTTTTAGCGTCAGATTAAAACAATAACGTTTGCTTCGAAAGATGATAGGCCTAGTGAATACTGAAATTGCACAGTAAAATTGTTAATTACTCTTTATTAGTTACGGATTATTAGCGGCCATAATAGAGATCAGGAGCTAGTACATTAAAATGAGCTGCCGTATCTTTCTAATTGGTCGTTAAAAATATCTTTGTGTGTGTGCGCGCGCGCGCGCGCGTGTGTGTGTGTGTGTGTGTGTGTGTGTGTGTGTGTGTGTGTGTGTGTGTGTGTGTGTGTGTGTGTGTGTGTGTGTGTGTGTGTGTGTGTGTGTATAGTCTGATATTGTAGTTTGATTGTCGTTGATTCAAATGTGATATGAAAATTATATTATCAATAACTTACAAGACATGGTTACCGTAAAACATTCGTTCAACAGTTTTAAAATGTCAGTCATTCCAAACATTAAAAATTTGTTTAAAAAAAGGTATTAATTGTTTTTTAATATCACCTTTTACTAACGAAATCAGCGTTTAACAGCTGTATAATTATTATTAAATTTGTTTCTATCATGTAAGCGAGATAGCGGCGTGTTGCGATTATATTTATTATTTTTGGAAAGGCAAAGATTACATATTGTACTCGATTAACACAACCCCGGCACTACCCACTTCATCTTGGTTTAATTGAATGCTTGAGGTGAAACATGTCTCAACATAAACTGGGGTAGAAATAATTGAATGCTTGAGGTGAAACATGTCTCAACATAAACTGGGGTAGAAATAATTGAATGCTTGAGGTGAAACATGTCCCAGCATAAACTGGGGTTGAAATAATTGAATGCTTGAGGTGAAACATGTCACCACATAAACTGGGGTTGAAATAATTGAATGCTTGAGGTGAAACATGTCTCCACATAAACTGGGGTTGAAATAATTGAATGCTTGAGGTGAAACATGTCTCAGCATAAACTGGGGTAGAAATAATTGAATCCTTGAGGTGAAACATGTCTCAGCATTAACTGGGGTTGAAATAATTGAATGCTTGAGGTGAAACATGTCTCAGCATAAACTGGGGTTGAAATAATTGAATCCTTGAGGTGAAACATGTCTCAGCATAAACTGGGGTTGAAATAATTGAATGTTTGAGGTGAAACATGTCTCAACATAAACTGGGGTTGAAATAATTGAATGCTTGAGGTGAAACATGTCTCAGCATAAACTGGGGTTGAAATAATTGAATGCTTGAGGTGAAACGTGTCTCAGCATTAACTGGGGTTGAAATAATTTCAATGCTTGAGGTGAAACATGTCTCAGCATAAACTGGTGTTGAAATAATTGAATGTTTGAGGTGAAACATGTCTCAGCATTAACTGGGGTTGAAATAATTGAATGCTTGGGGTGAAACATGTCTCAGCATAAACTGGGGTTGAAATAATTGAATGCTTGAGGTGAAACAAGTCTCAGCATTAACTGGGATTGAAATAATTGAATGCTTGAGGTGAAACATGTCTCAGCATAAACTGGGGTTGAAATAATTGAATGCTTGAGGTGAAACATGTCTCAGCATTAACTGGGGTTGAAATAATTGAATGCTTGAGGTGAAACATGTCTCAGCATTAACTGGGGTTGAAATAATTGAATGCTTGGGGTGAAACATGTCTCAGCATTAACTGGGGTTGAAATAATTGAATGCTTGAGGTGAAACATGTCTCAGCATAAACTGGGGTTGATATAATTGAATGCTTGGGGTGAAATATGTCTCAATATAAGCTTTTTCTTTATTATGCGCGCGTGTGTGTGTGATTAGAACTCTGACGCTCGAAATTTTGATCGATTTGATTAAAACGTGGCAAAAAATCGATTTTAACAGTAGCTTGAACAAATTCGTTAATACCAAATGCCTGTCAACAGTTTCTAGTGTATAAAAAATCATTACTGTTCTGTTTTATTTTTTTAAACGTAATTTAACCATTGTAAGAAGTAAACATTTTAAATATTCATTAAAATCATGAAAATGAATTTTCAATAAACTGCTAATTTATGCTGATCCCATTAAAGTTTAAGGCGGTGAAATACGATTTTCAATTGATTGTAAGATAACAAAATTAAGGGTAAAAATTTGCTTGTGTCACTAAAGCGAGAGGGTCTCGCGCCTGCTTACTGCGCTAGCGGGCGTGTTGCAAGTCTAATTCCGTGTCTGCTTACATCAGGTTTAGGTAAAAGTAATGCAAATTACAGCTCGGGGTCAAACATTTATCCAACCTTTGCCGCAGTAAAAAAGCACGAATGTAAGGTAATGGACTTCCAGATCAATAGAGAACACATTATGCGCCAGTCACGGTATGACATGCTGCTAGGTGCTATACATCAGGTGATAGGGGTTATCATACCCGGTGACCTTCAACTACCTAACTATTTATCCGAGTGAAATTCGTTTAGGATATACTGGAGCTTCATGCGTATTTGTAAGGGAATGTTTATCGGAAAATAAGGTCTTAGAGCGGTCACGATGGTAAGATCCAAATTCAGGACATCCTTATCAACGCCTCGTTAAAATAAATATGTGTATTAACTCCCAACGTTCGCGATTTGATCCTAACGTAGCACGAAAATCCCGAACAAGTTTTTTACCCGTCAAAGCAGAATTGGAGAACAAATCTTAAAAATTCGTTATTTACTTAAACGTCATGAAGTCTTATCATCGTACTAAGAACTAAAATCTGATTTTAAAACTATCAAACACTATTTAATATCAGCTCGGACGTTACCTAGCGAAATACGTTCAACGACGTCCAAATAGGCGGCCATTTAAAAAGTGAAAAAAAATAACTTACACATTTTTGAAACCCAATTTCCAACGACGTCCAAATAGGCGGCCATTTAAAAAGTGAAAAAAAATAACTTACACATTTTTGAAACCCAATTTCCAACGACGTCCAAATAGGCGGCCATTTAAAAAGTGAAAAAAAATAACTTACACATTTTTGAAACCCAATTTCATCATTGTAACCCGTTAACAACTGCACAAATTGGCATTTTAAATTGTTTTCTAAACTTTTGATGCTAAAGATATGGTTATGGTTAGTTTCTCATTCCGAATGTGATTTGAAAATTTTAAATGTAAATTAAAGCAGGTTTTACAAAAGCGAAGGTTTTACAATTGCTTCCATCACGTCAGCGAAAAAGGTGCTTGAAGGATTGTTTATTTACGATTGTTCGTTAATAATACCAATTACTGTCTGAATATTTGTGCTGCGATACTGAATGAAGTTATATTAAATATAACTAAAAATAGGTAATACTAATTCAAACAGACTATAGAGAGCACTGTAAACCTCTGCCGGACTGAACATATACAGCTGCGATGCGATAATTGAGCAATTAATTCAATTTAGTGACTGAAATTGTTTAAAAATTAATAAAAATGTTTGTAAAATTTAGTGCAATCTACTCAAGTGGTTTGTATTTCCAAAGTGCTAAAAGAGAAACACTTTTTCTATAAATAAAGATTAAAACATTTTAATCGCCATTCTTAATAACGTGCAAGCAATAATTCAAACTTGCATTAACTTTAGCCGTTGAAATGTGTTCTGTATTTCTGAGAAAAAGTAAACACATTAAGACATCTGTTGAGACGCTGGCGCTTTCTCCGACCGGAAGCTTCGCGAAGTCATAAAACAAGGCAACAATGTTCTCGCAGTCACTGTAACTGCGGCGAACACATAAATTCATTTGTTTCAAAGTCAAATTCGCAAGAAACATCAGGTGAAATCTTGTTTGCGATGTTGCGTCTCCCTTAGAAACAAAATTATATTAAAACTAATTAATTGATGCCTAAACTGTAACGCAATGCAATAACGAGACTGACTGATGAATCGCTGAAAATTTGAGTTAAAAAGTGAAAATAAAAATTCAATTACAAAACCTTCATTTAAATCCAAGTTAATGTATGACATGGCTCTAAGAATAAGTGATTTGAATAAATAATATAAAACTAACAGACGCACCGTAACTGATAATACTGATGGGTGCGCTAGAACCGGTGAAGACTCTGCTGTCCTGAACTAATATTACGAAACACACACACACACACACACACACACACACACACACACACACACACACACACACACACACACACACACACACACACACACACACACACACACACACACACACACACACACACACACACACACACACACACACACACACACACACACACACACACACACACACACACACACACACACACACACACACACACACACACACACACACACACAGACACACACACACACACACACACACACACACACACACACACACACACACACACACACACACACACACACACACACACACACACACACACACACACACACACACACACACACACACACACACACACACACACACACACACACACACATACACACACACACACACACATACACATACACACACACACACACACACACACACACACACACACACACACACACACACACACACACACACACACACACACACACACAAACACACCGGCAGGGGGTGCAGACTAGCTACACCTATTCAGAAGATTCAGGAGTCCCTCGCGGTACTCGAGTCTAACAAACACTTACACTTACAATACTACACTTACGACTTTAACACTTTACACTCACACTTACATTTATAGAAGTGATAATAACCTCAATGTGCTTTTCGCCTTAAGATAACAAAAACACATACACACCACACTCACACCTGCAGGAGGGTGAAAACTAGCTGCTCTTATTGAGAGGATTTAGGCGTCCCTCGCGGTACACGAGTTTAACAAACATTTACACTTGCAATACTACACTTATGACTTTAACACTATACTTCACTTAAATGTATGGAGGTGATAATAGCCTCATGGGCTTTTCGCCTTAAGATAACAAAACACACACACACGTGCGCACGCACGCACACGAACACAAAATATACATAAAAGCATTACGACCACTAATGTTATTTGGAGGTCAGGATCTCATTTCATTATCTCGGGTCTGAGTTTTATCAAGACGCCCACTACATTTATCAATGGTAATTCATTAAAAAATGCGGACATTCAGTGCGGACTTAATTAATAACTTTATATTTTTAATAGGCTTAATGATCCACAAAGAAAAACTTTTGAAGTGTAATCGCTTCACGTGAGTTATTGGTATTTCTTATGGAAAAGAATGTTTTTACATGAAAAGGCAATTACATAACTTTTATAATCAAAACTTCGGGTAATTAGTTTGCATTTTTTCATAATTATTAAATATTACTATTTTTTTAAGAGTAATAGTTTCAAGCGTACTTTGTTACCAGCTTATTTGAAACGTGTAAACTTATTGTAATTAATTTTTTTTATTATAAATTGTTTTTCAACTAAATGACCTGGAAAGGAACGACATGATGAAAGCAGCAACTGCATTAATTACAAATTGCATTATGTTTGTCTGTCTTTTTTAGTGAACATTTCGGTAAACTTGTCATCACCTTCAGAAGACTAGAGCATTCAATCATTTTAAAAGGAAAAAGGCTATTTTTAATCTATTTTCTAGATTTTACGATAATTTTACTTAAAAAATGCCTTTGTTGTTTATATCTTCTTACTTTATGTAAGCTAGATTAATAAATACAAAGAATCGACGTTAAACATGAAAAAAGAGAAGAAAGAAATAATAACTAGATTCGAACGTAAGGATAGGTACGTGTTCAGGCGAACTCTCCACTATATATACTGCATGCGCTTTTAGCAATACTAGTGTAACACACAAACAAACACACACACACTAGTAGTAGTAGTAGTAGTAGTAGTAGTAGTAGTAGTAGTAGTAGTAGTAGTAGTAGTAGTAGTAGTAGTAGTAGTAGTAGTAGTGGTGGTGGCGGCGGCGGCGGTAATGGCAGTAGTAATAACAGTAGTAATAACAGTAATAATAATAGTAGTAATAGCAATAATAGTAATAATAGTAATAATAATAATAATAATAATAATAATAAAAATAATAAACCAATAATAGTTAATGTAAAAATCATTCACATATAATAATCACCTGTGTGTGTGTGTGTGTGTGTGTGTGTGTGTGTGTGTGTGTGTGTGTGTGTGTGTGTGTGTGTGTGTGTGTGTGTGTGTGTGTGTGTGTGTGTAAGAATTAGTTAATTTAAATAAAGAAACATTTGGGAAAACATTTATGTTTGGAAACCTTGAGACGAATTCATTTTCATCGTAATTCATCCTGAAAATCTCATATCCCCCTAATGTAATGAGAACTAAAATCTGCGAACAGTGAACTTAAACATTTCCATAAATAACCGACGCAATTACGGTTCATTTCCGTATTTCCAAACAAATCCCGATATATATTCAAAAAATTGCAAATATAACGTTGATTAAGGTAATAAATTGAGATTACAAAAAATGTACATTTGTACATTCAAAATTAGAATAATCTTCTTATTAACTGTTTTTTCAGTAGTAATAATGTATTATACGAGATAAGTACAAGTATAATCTTATATCGTACAAATAAGTATAATATTTTTTTTTAATTGAAGAAAGCGTGCGGGAGAGGGAGATGCAGTGTGCACAGTCTCATCTAAATAATTGTTTACTTAGTTATTTTGTTCCGACTGCCGTAGAAGTGTTCTGTTATTTCCGATAAATATATATATATATATATATATATATATATATATATATATCTGTTTTTCCATTATTTTTTTTATGCAATCTGTATTAAAAATTATAAGTAAATTATAATTTCGAAATAGGCTAAGGCTACAAAATGACCAAGTCTCACGCAAAGTCGGCCATTACCTGATAGAACGAATGCCTTCTTCCTTAGCTGAAATTACAATACCTAATTTAACCAACTCATTTAGCAAATGAAAAGTAATTTCTTTAATCAATAATGTTGGTATTCTTTTTATATTCTTCTTCTTTTCTGCTAGGATTATTGTCACTATGTTAAGTATAATGATCTGCCTTCCCTAGCTTCGTCAATTCTAATTTTGTTAACGCGTTTCGGAGAACCTCCATCTTCAAAAACTATATCTAAATGAGTTTACTCATTTAGGTGAGTTTAGATATAGTTTTTGAAGATATAGTCTCTGAAACGCGTCAACGAAAGTAGAATTAACGAAGCTGGGGAAGGCAGATCATTATACTGAACTTAGTAATAATGTTGGTATTTTACTTTGAATTAGCGCGGTTCATCTTTTTGAAAACAATTTTTGAGGGGTTTGTGTTAAACATGTATTAACTGAAGATTGGCACAAACATTGTTTTTTTAGTACGTATTTGGCAGTTCGTTACAAAGTATTCCTTCCATTTAACAAATTACAGGTTTTTTGTGAAAAACATTTTAAAAAATCAATCAATACGTTCAAAATTACTATTTCACAACCCTAATCAACATACGATCTAGCATAATACAATTTAACCAAAACTCCGCAGGGGGTGCAGACTAGCTGCACCTATTGAGAGGATTAGACATCCCTCGCGGTACCCGAGTCTTAACACACACTTACTCTTACAACACTACACTTACGATTTTAACACTTTACACTTACACTTATATTTAGGAAGGCGATAATAGCCTCAATGTGCTTTTCGCCTTAAAATAACACCAAAAAACGTTAACCAAAAAGAAAGTTAACCTAACATACCGATATACAACCTAACGTAACCTAACTACAATATAATCTATTTTAACCCGATCAAGTTTAATCTAACAAAACTACAATATAACCTTACATTCTATCCTAAACTACTGTTATATCTAACCTAACCTAACTACAATATAATCTATTTTAACCCGATCAAGTCTAATCTAACAAAACTACAATATAACCTTACATTCTATCCTAAACTACTGTTATATCTAACCTAACCTAACTACAATATAATCTATTTTAACCCGATCAAGTCTAATCTAACAAAACTACAATATAACCTTACATTCTATCCTAAACTACTGTTATATCTAACCTAACCTAACTACAATATAATCTATTTTAACCCGATCAAGTCTAACCTAACAAAACTACAATATAACCTTACATTCTATCCTAAACTACTGTTATATCTAACCTAACCTAACTACAATATAATCTATTTTAACCCGATCAAGTCTAATCTAACAAAACTACAATATAACCTTACATTCTATCCTAAACTACTGTTATATCTAACCTAACCTAACTACAATATAATCTATTTTAACCCGATCAAGTCTAACCTAACAAAACTACAATATAACCTTACATTCTATCCTAAACTACTGTTATATCTAACCTAACCTAACTACAATATAATCTATTTTAACCCGATCAAGTCTAATCTAACAAAACTACAATATAACCTTACATTCTATCCTAAACTACTGTTATATCTAACCTAACCTAACTACAATATAATCTATTTTAACCCGATCAAGTCTAACCTAACAAAACTACAATATAACCTTACATTCTATCCTAAACTACTGTTACATCTAACCTAATCTAACACATTGTAACCATAATGTAACACCAAGTAACAGAACCATACCCGACCCGAGCGTAGCAAACGACCCTTGAAAAAATTTAAAAATAAACTCCGCTTAAACTGAAGCAAAAAAACTAAAAAAATTAAAAGTAATCTTTTAAAGTTGCAACATTTATCGCCATTTGCCAACCATCGCCTCATCACTGATCCGTGTAAAACTTTTAAGGAAACCAATTAAGCGTATAATTTGTTGAATTAGTCATCGGCCGAAAGCCTTACACAAATTGCTTTTCCTAAGTGCCTATGTAATACAGTTTTCTATTAAAAGTTTACTCATGGTAGAAATAATTTGTCTTAAATTACTTTAAAATTTTACAACAGAGGAGATAAAAAAACCAACGGCTCCAGCAGCATTAATTAATTATACACAGAATACAGTTTTTGTTTTAAAATAATCTAAATGTATCGCAAGCGTGAAAAAATATATGTTAAGTTTTTGCACTTTTGATTCCAAAAGAGTGCCTTTATTTCAATCTGCCTAGCGTGTGTGTTTGTGTATGGATGTAGTTTGCTAAAATTATTGGATTACTTTCAAGACTTTATTTCTGTTCAATCATAATTTAAAGGCAAAATTCTGTGTTAAGTAATACAGATAACATGGGAAACATTGTGGTAAGTTCAGCGTCTGGATTTGGGCAATTTTTCAAAAATATTACACAAACATTCTCTCATTGAATTACTTCTACAAAACAAATATTAAAAGCTACAAAAAAAATTGAAATTCTGACAATTTTTTAAAAATTATTTCGTCAGATTTTATGTAACAAAATCTTTATGTAACAATGTAACAAATGTTTATGTAACAAAATCTTTATGTAACAATCTTTATGTAACAATGTAAACACATGTTTATGTAACAATGTAACGAATATGTTTATGTAACAAAATCCAACTCAACACGGTTATAATTTATTTTTCGATTTACTCTCAATGTAAATTTCATTTTTAGCAAATTCCCCTTGTAACGGTCATCATGGTAAGAACCTTACCCAAGATCTTGAAAAGAGTACCGAACCTGACCTATTTATTACTTTTTTGGTGTCACACACACACACACACACATATATATATATATATATATATATATATATATATATATATATATAAAATATACCACAAAGGTGCAGACTAGCTGCAACTATTCAGAGGATTTAGACGTTCCTCGCGGTACCCGAGTCTAACAAACACTTTAACTTACAACACTACACTTACGACTTTAATAATTTACACTCACACTTACATTTAGGGAGGCGATAATAGCCTCAATGTGATTTTCGCCTTTTTAAAAAAATCACATAAAGGCGAAGGAGGGTGTGTTTGTGTGTGTGTGTGTGTGTGTGTGTGTGTGTGCGCGCGCTCGCTAGGGCGCGCCCGTGTGATATATTTTTCTTTCCCAATTAATTTTGTCCATTTTTATTTAAACTTGGTAAAAAAATTGATTCTGTTCATTGTTTGGACATGTCCGTTAACGAGTCAGTTTCGATCAACAACTTTACAACTAAGACCACTTTAATTCTTTAAAGATTCACAAAATTTGTTGCATTAAATTATTTTGAAAATGTAATTTCACCTTCTTAATAAGCGTTAAAACTGTTTAGCATTTTAAATTTTCAAAATCTTGAACTTAAGAAATTTAATTTCTTAAGTGTTATTGTCGCATTTTCAGTGCAATTTTCAAGTTTAAAACACTACTAAATGAAGATTTTAACGCCGATTTTAATGAAATCAGAATTTAAATGAACGTTAGGAAAAATACTTTTAGAAATTTGCTTTAATTACAACAGCGATACAGCTACTATACTAACGGGTTATTATAAATTTGAACAGAATATGGTGACCCAATTTTGAGAAAATATGTCGATTTCACTTTGTAACTTCTGAACCGGATTTGTGGAAAATTTTACAATCGTTAAAACCGATTTTGTCTTTAAAAAATTCAAAAATTGTAAAATATAAGCTTGAAAGCCAAATTTTATAAAATTTTATTCAGGCTATAGCAATATGCGGGCTCTCACAAAATAGTCTATAAGTAAGGTTCATTTCTCATTATTTAAATTGGGATCTAGATCTTATAATAATGGCAGAATTTTAAAAATTATTAATTTTTACTTTAAATTTGATCGTGTCTAAACTGAAATGTAATTTAAATGGTTATTCTGGGTTCAATGACACAAGTCTATATGTTTCTATAAATGTCACACTTTCATTACAATACACTGCCCACTCATTTAGGTCCTTTTATCAATTCTGCGTGATAAATATCCCTTAGTAAGGACATCCCTGTTGCCTTCATGGCGAGCAATTTTCCCTGCGTTACTGCATAACCGCGCAGATATTCATTTTAAAATATTTTGGACAACATTTGTTCACATTCAGACAACATAGACGTATGCTATTGCAATATTAATCTCCTTAATAATAATTACCTTTCCAATATTGGAAAAAAGTAATGGAAATATTTAAGGTTAAAAATGAAAAAAATAATAAATATTGCAATACCATTATTCAATACTCTCACATTCAATTATATTCTAAAAATGAATTTAATTAAAGAACTATGTTCAAAAATATCATCGAACGAGCACGGTTTTTTAAAAACAGATTTTTTCGATGTGAAGATTGATAAACTCAGAGGAGACTTGCATTACTAAGTTTTAATGCAAATAATTAACGGTTCTGTAGTAAAATGTAAGCCCATCTGTCGGTGCCTAATTTGTTTGTTTTTATTATGCTACTCCCCAATTTAGAGTCTGCATTGCTATAACGTAGGTATCCTAACATTATAGCAAATATACGGAAATTATTCCAATTTAACAAATTTAATATAAAAGAATTTATAGCCATAAGAACATATAATGTTTTTTTATTTTTTAAAAATTATTATACTAACATAAATTTTACAATTTTAAGGATTAAAATCAGGCTGATTTTAGTTATTTAGCAGATAGTAGTTATCCACTGAGGCAAAACCAAATGATCGAATTTTTTCACAAAAAAAAAAAACGTTAACTGAAAACCACTTTTTGGTAAAAAGAAATGGATTTTTTGGAGAACATTTGGTGGAATAACCACCCAAAGAATATATGGGTTCCTAAATTGTTGAAAAATAAAGTTTGGGAAACTATCAAAACAACTGAAAATTCCAACTAAATCTCCAACTTTATGTACAATTTATTGTTCAAATTTTGGTCGATTTTATGAGTCGTAACTCATGTTAGTAAAACAATTTTTTTCGTGAATGGATCGGAAACAATTTTAGACATACCTTAATTTTTGTATTATGATTACAATTTTACAGAAGTCGGACCGACCGACTCCCTTCTTTATCTTCTGCAGAAAGTTTGTGTAACGTGTTTGCGGTATTTGTTATTATATAAAAAGTTATGGGAGGAAGCCCAACCTCGGCGGTATAAAGGCACAACCGTAGAGAAAAACTTTAACTTAACTGTTCCGGAAGTTTATCGTGACGTCACAACTTGCCGGAAATAGCTCGGGAAATGTTTGTCGGTTATAAAACGGACAAAAACAAACTGAATAAAGTTTCAGAAAATTTATAATTGTACGTGGAACGACAATTTAATGCAAATCATATTGTATATTAAAAATGGGACGAAGTCAATAGTAAAAAATTCTGTAAATGTATCGTTATAATGACTGGAAATGAATCAATTTTGAAATTTTTTGAACGTGTCTTCTAAGTTAAAAAAGTTTTTTTTACTTTTCTTTCTGTCTGTGCATGCGCGTGTTTACATCGCTATAAATTAAAATGAAAACCAATTTTTTACAAAATGTAACATTAATATGTAATTTTCTTTAACATCAGCTTTGAATATATTCTAAACTTTTTTAGTGAAATTAGATTCAAATGTAGTTAAGTTAGGGTCATATTTTAATTAGCTGAAGCATTGTGGGTAGCCATATTTCCTTCCTTTCAAAAAAACTGGATAGTGAGCAATAGAAACATTGTCGTAAATTTTACTCTGTTTTTTGATAATATATTCAATATAATTCATTGATATTATATTGATAATATAATTGATAATATATTCAGATTTTGATAATATATTCAATATAATTCATTGATATTATATTGATAATATAATATAACTGATAATATATTCAGATTTTGATAATATATTCAGTTTGAATTTCAAAACTATTGTGGCCAATACAAAATTAAAATTGTTGAATTTTATAATTTTACAAAAATTATAATTATTCAGGTTTAAACTATTTACCTTATTTTTTAATTTTATTTCCGTTTAGACCGTAGACACATTTAAGCGGCAAACCATTATTTAATTTTTGAATAAAAACTCAATAGACCTGTTCTTATAAATAGTATTAAATGGGTCCCTTATTTAAATAATAAAACTTTAATTTTTTTGATAATTTAAAAATGTATTACTATTTAAAATGTATAGTAATGTTTTTATTACGAATGTTATATTTAAGTAACACGGCAAAGTATTTTAATTAAATTTTTATATTAGCGTATTTCTTAAGGCAAGATAAATGGTAAGGGGCAGAGATAAAAGTCTGCCTTTTTCAGTCTGTCTGATTTCGTTGGATTAAGTCGAAGAGTACTTTTATCCTTTGCCCTTCCTTATTTGTCTCATTTCTACCTTACTTGTTGCGTTCAAAGGCTTTCACGTAAAGTCACGATTATATATTTTGTCTTAACGTTCGCTCCTTCCATTAATGTGAATCAGTTATAATTGTAGAAAACTGATTACCTTTTGTTTTACAAACCGTATCTTTAAAAAAAGTCAATATTCCATTATAATCCATACTATATATAAGATTATAATTTATATTTTTGTACAATACTAGGAATAACCTGCACGAAAACAGCTGTTTCATTAAATTTAAACATTTTCCATAATCTATAAGACAACAGCTCATTTGATTTAACACCTGTCTTATGATTAACATCTGTATGACATAATCTATAAAAGAACATCTATGGATTTTAACTTACGTCAACCTGTGAGAGAACAGCTGATTTGATTTAACACCTGACAAAACCCGTAAGAGAACAACTGATTAATTTAACACTTGACAACCTATAAACGAACAGCGGATTTGATTTAACACATGAAAAAACCTGTAAGAGAACAACTGATTAATTTAACACATTACAACCAATAAACGAACAGCTGATTTGATTTAACACCTGACAGAATAACAGATTTGATTTAACACCTGAAGTGACCAATAAGAGAACAGCTGATTGATTTAACTCACGTGACCTATTAGATCAGAACTGGCGGTGTTTAAAAACTGTAAACCTTCATTCCTTTAACAGTGACAAAATTTACTGTTTTCTTCATCAAATGTTTCTAACTGAGAGATACTCCTTACGTTATTCGCTTTTTTAATTTTCGTCTGTTTTATACGCCTTAAATATTTAAAAAAATATTCTTTTCGCGTTATCAAATAAAGTCTTATTCTACAAAATATATAACCAAAACTGGCAGCGTATTGCGGGCGACCGTATTTACGCGTGCTTGGAATAATTCGTGCACCATTATAATAGTAACCACAGTCGTAGTGGGAATTGTAAAATGTCGAGAAAATTTAATGTTGCCTTTTATAACTTTTGTTCGTTGCTGTTCATTCCTCATCTCGACCAGCAAAACAATGTTGCATTAAACCCGAACTGCCCAAACAATAGACCAATTATCTCCATACAGCTGCAGCAAAATAATTTTGCATTTAACCCGAACTGCCCAAACAACAGACCAATTAATTCGATACAGCATCAGCGAAACAATGTTGCATTAATCCCTAACTGCCCAAACAACAGACCGGTTAACTCCATACAGCAGCAGCGAAACAATGTTGCATTAAACCCGAACTGCCCAAACAATAGACCAGTTAACTCCATACAGCAGCAGCGAAACAATGTTACATTAAACCCGAACTGCCCAAACAATAGACCAGTTAACTCCATACAGCAGCAGCGAAACAATGTTGCATTAAACCCGAACTGCCCAAACAATAGACTGGTTAACTCCATACAGCAGCAGCGAAACAAGGTTACATTAAACCCGAACTGCCCAAACAATAGACCGGTTAACTCCATACAGCAGCAGCGAAACAATGTTACATTAAACCCGAACTGCCCAAACAATAGACCAGTTAACTCCATACAGCTCCAAACAATGTTACATTAAACCCGAACTGCCCAAACAATAGACCAGTTAACGAAAAACAATGTTACATTAAACCCGAACTGCCCAAACAATAGACCAGTTAACTCCATACAGCAGCAGCGAAACAATGTTGCATTAAACCCGAACTGCCCAAACAATAGACCAGTTAACTCCATACAGCAGCAGCGAAACAATGTTGCATTAAACCCGAACTGCCCAAACAATAGACCAGTTAACTCCATACAGCAGCAGCGAAACAATGTTACAAACAAACAACAGACCGGTTAACTCCATACAGCATCAACGTTGTTGCATTAAACCCGAACTGCCCACACAATAGACCGGTTAACTCCATACAGCAGCAGCGAAACAATGTTGCATTAAACCCGAACTGCCCAAACAATAGACCGGTTAACTCCATACAGCAGCAGCGAAACAATGTTGCATTAAACCCGAACTGCCCAAACAATAGACCGGTTAACTCCATACAGCAGCAGCGAAACAATGTTGCATTAAACCCGAACTGCCCAAACAATAGACCAGTTAACTCCATACAGCAGCAGCGAAACAATGTTACATTAAACCCGAACTGCCCAAACAATAGACCAGTTAACTCCATACAGCAGCAGCGAAACAATGTTACATTAAACCCGAACTGCCCAAACAATAGACCAGTTAACTCCATACAGCAGCAGCGAAACAATGTTACATTAAACCCGAACTGCCCAAACAATAGACCAGTTAACTCCATACAGCAGCAGCGAAACAATGTTACATTAAACCCGAACTGCCCAAACAATAGACCAGTTAACTCCATACAGCAGCAGCGAAACAATGTTGCATTAAACCCGAACTGCCCAAACAATAGACCAGTTAACTCCATACAGCAGCAGCGAAACAAGGTTATGAAACCCCTGCCCAAACAACAGACCGGTTAACTCCATACAGCAGCAGCGAAACAATGTTGCATTAAACCCGAACTGCCCAAACAATAGACCAGTTAACTCCATACAGCAGCAGCGAAACAATGTTACATTAAACCCGAACTGCCCAAACAATAGACCAGTTAACTCCATACAGCAGCAGCGAAACAATGTTGCATTAAACCCGAACTGCCCAAACAATAGACCAGTTAACTCCATACAGCAGCAGCGAAACAATGTTACATTAAACCCGAACTGCCCAAACAATAGACCGGTTAACTCCATACAGCAGCAGCGAAACAATGTTACATTAAACCCGAACTGCCCAAACAATAGACCGGTTAACTGCAGCAGCAAACAATGTTAGAACTGCCCAAACAATAGACCAGTTAACTCCATACAGCAGCGAAACAATGTTGCATTAAACCCGAACTGCCCAAACAATAGACCAGTTAACTCCATACAGCAGCAGCGAAACAATGTTACATTAAACCCGAACTGCCCAAACAATAGACCAGTTAACTCCATACAGCAGCAACGAAACAATGTTGCATTAAACCCGAACTGCCCAAACAATAGACTGGTTAACTCCATACAGCAGCAGCGAAACAATGGACCGTAGCCAGGCGACTGTTGTGACCATCACGTATTTGATTTATTGTTTGAAGAGTTTTTGTGCTTACTAAAGACCTTTAACTGTCACTTCCAGTATCGTATGTGGTAAATACGTTTGGAATAAACTGAAAAGACACAAAACTGTGGTTCAGTGAATTATTACTATGGACTATACACGTGTTTTATTTCAAGCAGGCATCGTTTCCATTATGCGCTATTTCATTGAATTCTGATTTTGGAGCAGATGTTATATTAGTGTTTATTTTTTACTGTACTTTTTGCACACCATTTATATGAAATCTAACAGAGCCATTAGAACTGCACGTGTGGTCGCAAAGGTATTTTTGTAAATTCGCTAAATAATTATTATTGCTTTAAACAGTCTCTCAACTTTCTCCAATTTTCAAAAAAGTCCGACTTCACAATTATCAGGGCACCTAAAATCTGCAAATAATATTTTTAAATTTTAAATTATATTGGATAGCAGAAATTAACTCGTGGGGGTCGTTAATTCTATTTATTAATTTCAACGGATTTTGAAAATTAAAAATGCTATTTTACGTAGTTTTTTTATAGCTAATCACGATGAAGAAATCGGACTTTCAAAAATTATACACAAAAAAACCTGTGCAGTTTTTCATTAGGCTATGTAAAATGACAACTAATTTGAAACTGTTAAACATGAGAATACATAGTGCTATATATATATATATATATATATATATATATATATATATATATATATATATATATTGTGTTTAACGTCCGACTATTGTGCACACTTGGGCTAATGCAGACGATGGGATGATTGCGTATGAAAATGCCAAGCCCTGACCGGGAATCGAACCCGGGTCCTTGGGGTAAAAGCCCAGTACGCTATCAACTGGGCTACCGAGGCGGCTAATATATATATATATATATATATATATATATATATATATATATATAATGTGTATTTCTTACACTTTTTTGGAAATTTGATTTTACCATCGTAATCAGCTTTTTAAAGCTAACGTTTTAACGCCACTAAATAACGATTTTAGGTTTGCATACTCCATTAAAAATACAGAAATAAGCCTGAGTGAGGATTGAGTTTTTTTAATAAAACTGGAAATTTTGAAATACTAATTTACGCTGGTTTTAACGCTGTTAATGATTGTAAAATTGGATTTTCAATAAAATATAACACACATTTTTTGTGTTGATAATTTTTTTTTTGGAATCTCGCTTCCATCACGTCTGCTAGACAAATGTCACGTTTTTTCTTAACATAAAAAAAAACTTTTACACGTTTGTCTTGGTTGAGCTTTATTTGTCCTTGAAAAACTTTGAACAGACAACTGTGTACGTCGAAAATAATTTATTAAAACTTAAAAATCGGAAAGGCGTAAATAGTTAAAGTGTTACGATAGTTAAAATGGCAGCCATCTTCGGAGAAGGTGGCCTCAGGTGGCTCGATGCTGATTGCTTTACATGGGACCCCATAGATTCAATTAGTGACCCGTCTAAAACCAATTTACTTCAATCTGAAATCCCAATGATTGCAGAAGCCAAGCTAAGCGCACAAATAAGCAATTTCCTCTTTAAAAAAAGGGAGAAGTAAAATATAGAAGTACTTTATCTTGAAATCGTCAATGTAATTTAATTTTAAGGCCACAATACGGTCAATATTTTAATTGGAGGAAAACCGTTCGACTTATGGGATCGGCTGCGTAAAGAGTGTTCCAGAATGTTTGTCCTAACTTTAAAAACTGTTTCTTTGCTCCGAAGAGACACGATATCATATCTCATAAGTTTTTAACAATTAGTAAATCGACTACAGTTTCTCGGAGTTTTTTGAAAATCTTATCGTAATTATTTTAATTATTAATCTAGTACAGTTTAAAAATATACATAAGTAAGCGTTATAAATTTTTAAATGTAATTAGACAGATTTTAATGTCGCATGCGTCTGTCAAATTTAATTTTCAAAAACGTTTAAGATAAAAAAATTGTGAAGTTTTGTAGGGGTTTAAGAATTAGTGAAAAGGGTATTTTGAAAAGGTTGAAAGGATTCTGCAGATAAAACATATTGTCGAAGAGAATAGCAAAATCGATTTTTGTGACAGGTTCGAATCAAATCCGATCAAACTGCAACAACACGAATGTGCTACATATACACACGCGCGCGCGCACACAATAGTTGCAGTTTTAGTAGCCATTTTTGAAACATTTAAATTAAACAGTTAATGCGATATTGCTCATATAACTTTGTTAGCTTTTTAGAATTTTATAACACGTAAAAAATTAAATAGATATAAATACATTTATATGTAAATTAGGAAATATTGTCATGAAGTTCAGTGTGGGAAATTTTAATGTAAAAAAATATT
This sequence comes from Callitettix versicolor, assembly GCA_022606455.1. Taxonomy (NCBI): domain Eukaryota; kingdom Metazoa; phylum Arthropoda; class Insecta; order Hemiptera; family Cercopidae; genus Callitettix; species Callitettix versicolor. The sequence goes on from CM040184.1 coordinate 87,591,273, forward strand.
TCTTACACTTAAAAAAATATTTTAAGGTAAAAAAATTTTCTGTTTTAAATATAAAACCCTCACCGGTTACGATCCGGCAAATTTTCAGAGTTTCAAATATTTTCTTTTCATTAATTTTTAAATATTAAAGAGTTCAGCCACGTTTTTTTCGAATTTATCGAGTACAACAATCGAACGCTTTAGAACGATTGCCAGTGATATATTTGATGCCGGAAATTAGAGACCGAGCGTCGGAAATACACTGTGTATTGAAGATAAGTGCCTGTATTCAATAGCTTACACTGTTGTGTAAGGGGATAGTTTACAAGCTGTTGCGAGCGCTAGTTAAACAAAATGTTCTTTATCGCGGAGCAGTTTCGTCTGACGTGATGGAAGTTAAATTTTACAATATTTTATTTTCAGTATTACACTTTAAAATGAAAAGTGTATGAGGATTTTAACGTTGATTACGATGGTGAAATCAGATTTTGAAAAATGTAAAGTAAAAAGTCTTTTTTAAGATTTAAAATTAACGCTCTTTTGGAAACAAATATACAGATTATGAAAAAAAACAATCACTATGTTCAGCATTAAGATATGCCTTCCATAGCTTCGTCAATTCTACTTTTGTTGATGAGTTTCGGAGAATCTCCATCTTCAAAAACCATATCTTTCTGTTTGTTTTAATATAGTTTTTGAAAATGAAGGTTCTCCGAAACGCGTCAACAAAAGTATAATTGACGAAGCTAGGGAAGGTAGATCATTATACTCAACATAGTGACAATAATCCTAGCAGAAAAGAAGAAGAATATAAAAAAAAAAAAAACAATAATTGAAACAGATTTAACATTTTTAACAAACACATTCCATTGGAAATACGCACATTGTAACCGTCTACAGATTCACCTGTTCACTGGCGCTGGAATTATTTGATCTTCTAAAATGATAATTTTCATTCAGATTTTTACATTTGTTATATCTGATTTTTCTACAAAAGTTAAGGTAAACCAGTTTTAGTGATTTAAAATGCTGCTGTTTTGAAATATTTTAACTGATTATTGGGAAATGAACTTGTTCAACTATTAACTACTTATAACTTGAATTTTTTTTTATTTAAAAATTTTTTTTTAATTTTTTGTTTTTTTTTTGGTGTTTAACGTCCAACTATTGTGCACACTTGGGCTAATACAGACGATGGGATGATTTATAGCGTATGAAAATGCCAAGCCCTGGCCGAGAATCGAACCCGGGTCCTCGGGGTGAAAGCCCAGTACGCTACCAACTAGGCCACCGAGGCTTAACGGTTCTTTTAATTGTGATTTGAAGAGTAGTGCTTATTACAAGACAACGAGTGTTGGTTTTACTATAATGGCACCTTAAATAGTTCATGTTTACAATGTTGAGTCGCTAGTATACATATCGCAAATAGGACCGGACTAAAATCCTCGTAAATATATTATATAAATTTGTAAAATACGTGAATATCACTACATCTTTATTCTGCAAATTATTAGCGAAATTGGAAGAACTGATACTGAGAACATGCGGTACAACCAATGGCCATAAAGGTATATAAAACATTATTTATGTAAAAGTAGGTCCGCAATTCTGAGTTTTATCTAAACCGGTAAATTAATACAGTTTGGTCATCAACTATAAGCTCGTACAAAACTTATACGAACCGTTTGAACAAAATATTTTTACTTTGAAGGGTCGGAAATATTTTTGAATTTAAAATCGAAAATTGTTTTTTCCCAATACTATTTTTCCTTTTTACTCTACCGTATTTGTGTTTTTTATATCGATAGCATCCACTTTGGATTTTATTCAAATTTACTTTGAGTTTTTCTTTTCTGACAGTGTCTGGAAGTTTACAAAATCTACTTCTGATTCCTCGACGGTTTGGCGGAACGGAAAAGATAAATCTCGCCGGTTTCAATTTAGCAAGATAAACTGTTGAGATATTCATTCTGCCAATAACAGATATAATAACCTAATTTGTGTTAAGGGTAGAACACTTAGAAGTTAAAAATATCTAGGTTAAAATCGGATCAGTCAAACCTTCGCAATGTAAAGAGTAATCCTTAACTTTCCCACATCATTTGTGCTGACCCGTAGATAAATATAAAAGCCATTTGTCGCTTGTGACAGCTCGAATTAGAGATCGTATATGGCGCTTGGACAGTTTGAATACGAAAACATATGGTCCATTCTGTTCAATACAAAAGCATGTTTTCAGTAAGAAAACAAATATGGCACGCAGTTGCCTCGAAGCATATTTCGATTCTTTTTTATCGGCCTTTTTTGAAAATATGTTTTGTTCAATATAATCAGCGTTAACATTTGCATATATTGGCATTTACAAATTTCTCTGTAAACGCTAACGTCCGAAAATTTTAGTGGTAAATACGACAGAGAAATAGAATTTTCAAAAATGGTTGTATTGAAAAGGTAGCCTGTGTATTTTGAACGAATCGGAATGGCTATCGTTTTGAAACCGTTAAACGTATTTTATTTAGTGGTACACAATTATTCCTGGCTATTATCAAAATCGATTTATCGCCAAGTATGAATCGAAATTAAACACACGCGCGCGCGCACACACACACACACACGCACACGCACGCGCATGCAGACACACACGCGCGCGCACACACATACGCACGCACGCGCAAGCAGACACACACGCGCGCGCACACACACAAACACAAGTTAAGTTGAGAACTACTAATCGGCGCTCGGGTCTTTACAATGGTGGTTCAGTTCCAAAGGAAATTCGTAGTTCTTGATGTTAGACGTTGAACAAACTATCGTATAAATAAAAGCAATAAATGAGTAAATAAATCAATATATATATATATATATATAAATATATAAATATATACTGATATATATATATATATATATATATATATCAGTAAATAAGTCAATAAATATAAATAAATCAATATATATTGATATAAAATATCATAAAAACATATCATAAAAATATGAATATATTTATATATATATATATATATATATATATATATATATATATATATTACTATATATATATACTCGTAAATAAGTCAGTAAATATAAATAAATCAATATATATATATATATATATATATATATATATATATATATATATATATATATATATATATATATCAATAATTTTGTTTGTGTTTAACGTCCGACTATTGTGCACACTTGGGCTAATAGTCTCATCCATAAAGATGGGACGATTTATAGCATATGAAAATACCAAGCCCTGGCCGGGAATCGAACCCTGGTCCTCGGGGTGAAAGCCCAGTTCGCTATCAACTAGGCCACCGAGGCGGCTAATATCAATAAATATATCAGTAAATGGTTCAATAATTAAATCATTAAATAAATCGTAAATGAATAAATAAATAAATAAATCAGTAAACAATTCAATAAATAAATAAAGCAATAAATAAATTTGTGAATAAATCAATAAATAAATCAGTAAACAATTCAATAAATAAATAAAGCAATAAATAAATTTGTGAATAAATCAATAAATAAATCAGTAAACAATTCAATAAATAAATAAAGCAATAAATAAATTTGTGAATAAATCAATAAATAAATCAGTAAACAATTCAATAAATAAATAAAGCAATAAATAAATTTGTGAATAAATCAATAAATAAATCAGTAAATAAATAAACCAACAAATTTCAAATTTTAAACAGACTTAAGTAAAGCGGTTTTTAATTTTACCTTTAAATATAGTCAAAGAAAAATACTGTGATTATTGAAAAAATAGTTGTTGTGATATTTATGGATCTTTAGGAGTAAAATAGTGTATGTGATAATGTGCGTCAGCTAGAGACGATTGTATCACTGGTTCGATGAAATTTGGCGTTCAGAAGTGTATGCACATGTTTTTACGTTTCTAAAACGTTTGTCTAAAAGTTGTTGCAATGATTTTACAACGTTTAATTACATTTTGCACAAAACACGTAAGGCCAATATTTGTGGACACAGTCGTACCTGATTAGCGATAAAATCACTGGTAATATCCCACGTTATTGATATAGGAGGCGCATTCGTTTCATTGCAGTACAATAAGTTAGATAACTCCGACAAGCAGAAATAAATGACTGCATATTTTAGTGTGACGCAGAATTCCAGCTGCTTCTGATTTGTGCGCATTCATCCCCCCCGGATATTTCAATTGCGTAACTATCCGGGCATGTATAACTGAATAATGAGTGCAACTAGAAAGTTACAATTGACAATTTTCACATAATAATATTAGGTTATTTTCATTCGAAAATGAGCTATTGCGACCGTCATGGTAATAACCACGCCCAGGTGACCCTGAAATGAGAGCCGATCATGAATTTACATTAATTTTTTTGAGTTATTCGTTACATATTTGTGTGTGTGTGTGTGTGTGCGCGCGCGCGCGTGTGCATGCGTGTGTTTTTCTATTTGTAATTTTGGTTCGAATTGATACAAACATTACACATAAATCGATTTTTAATTATCGCTTTGGAAAAGTTATTTAATCATCAAAATCTGATTAACAGTTTCAAAATGGCGTACATTTTAAGTATTTAAAAATAATTACATTATTCTTTAAACGTTTTTGAGAATATAATTTCAATTTTAAAATCTGCTTAAAATAGCGTTTTAAATTTTCAGTATAATTTTAAAATTTAAAATGTGCTCGCGTTGTAACGATGACTATCACGATAAAATCATATTTGAAAGTAAGTAGTGTAAAATGAACAAAACATTGTTGTAAGTTCGCTTTCGTTACGCCAGCGAGACAGCTGCGTGAAGCGACTATATTGCCTTTAAAGTTTTTAACATTAATAATTATTCATAACCAACTCTAAAAACAATTAAGCAATGAATATAAAATATATTTCAGTGTACAGTCTGGGACAAAAGCAGTAGAATGAAGTTATGTGTACAAAGTTTTAAAGCTAACATGAGCCAATTTAATCAACCATCTCTGACCTCCAACACAACCCTGTTAACTATAATTAATTCCACAAACAAGTTAAGGGAAATACCAAACTTCTTGACAATAATTCATATACAGGAATAGTGAACACATCTGTATTTAGGATTGTGTTTATTCTGTCACATATTGTTGCGTGTTATACACTTTAAGAAAAAGCACTGAATATAGAATATTTATGCCGAATAGAAACGGATTTTTGCAATAAAATAAGTAATTAAAAAAAGGTTTGGTTTTATAACTTGAAAATAAATATTTGTTTTAGTGCTGTTTGCTTTTAATGATGAAAGCAAATTTCAAATAACAAATTTTTATCCAACACTTTTTGAAAATCAAATTTTACCATCCCAACTAGCATTAAAATCTCCATGTTTTAAGTTTCAAATTACTGCAGTTTGAAAAATGAAAGTTAGTTTATGGTTTAACCAAAAGTTTATGATCAATATAAAATTTAAAAAATGTTTTATAAAATTAAAATGGCCGCAATTTTAAACCCTCAAACTGCTTTTCATGGCTACCTTAAATGCCCAAGTTATTAACCAAATATTTTTGTTCAAATTTTAACAAAATGGAATCCGAATGTTAGGTATAAAATTGTATGTATTAATTTATTCAAATGTTTCATAAATTTCTTACATAAAACGATTCCTTTTTTATAATATAATATTTCTTATTTCTCATATATGTATATATGTATATATATATATATATATATATATATATATATATATATATATATATATATATATATATATATATATATAATATTAAGGCAAAAAGCACATTGAGACTATTATCGCCTCCCTAAATGTAAGTGTGAGTATAAAGTGTTAAAGTTGTAAGTGTAGTATTGTAAGTGTAAAATGTGTTAGACTCGGGTACCAAGTGAGGAACGTCTAAATCCTCTTAATAGGTGCAGCTAGTCTGCATCCCTTTGTGGGAAATTCTCATATATATATATATATATATATATATATATATATATATATATATATATATATACATATATATAAAACAGAATTTAGAAAAAATCTTTAAAAAATGGTTTTGAGAATGTAGACTTATTTTCCAGGGTTTTCCGTTCTGATTGTTCAGAGAAACGATTGAATGTGGAAAAGTTTTTGTAATTGTTTACTATTTCCTGTTTATTCATTTAGTAACAGTTTGTTTTGTCGATTTCGATAGCTAACGAACGAAACCTGTAAGTATACATTGTAATGTCAATACTTTTAAATTTAATTTTAAATATTAATTAAACGCAGCACGTGCACGCAGCTGTGTCGCTAAAGCCCTGAAAGCAAGTTTAACGTATTATTTTTTTTATCTTACAATTATTTCAAAATGATAATTCATGATAAAAATGAACGTTAAAATCAGCAGTTTATATTTTAACAATACATTGGAAATATAAACCCTAACTGCCGTCCTTTCATGTTCGAAATGTATTTCGTATTCTAAAATCGTTATTAAAATGTTAACTCGTTCAAAATTTTAACATTTAACGCAACAGTAAAAAAACAAATTCAAAAAAGTTTAAAATGTAAAAGCAATACGTTTTTGAAGGTTTAAAATAACCGCAATTTTGAAACTCTTTACAGTGTCAAGTTTACAAGTGTAAACGTGAGAGCCACACTTCCTACAGACGTTTCAATTTTTGTTTAAAAATTTCACCGAACCTTCAAAAAAATTCGTCGCTCAGTTTGAGGTCCTTAAAACGTGATCTCCACTCAGAAACGATTCTAATACGATTCACTAAAAAGCCCAAAATCTGTACCTAGGTGGACCAAGTTGCTGATTTAAAGAAAGTTAATGTTAACTGACAGAAGCATGTAATGTTTTGTATTTATTTTTATATAAATTTAATATCACATTTAGGCGTGTCAGTTTTTCTTTACACCCTATATGACACTTGTGATACATCCCCTTAAACGTAGAGAGGGTTGGTGCAAAAGTTTACTGTTTTTGAAATTAGCTGGAGGGTGTCTCGATTACCTGTTCCCATCCTATCTTTTCACTTTATCTCGTATTCTTGGTTGGCAGAAAGGGTTGAAATAATCTTAGGGCTGTTTATGTACCTATCATTGGCTCTTGGTAAGTCTAGTAATGGAATAAATAACACTTTTAGCATGTGCGAAAATCATAGATCAATAATTAGTTGGCATAATTATAGAGACTACAGAACATAGAATCATTTTAACATGAACTGACTCCCACATCTAGTGTGATAACAAAACACAACCTAAATAAATGCTATTGTAATATATATATATATATATATATATATATATATATATATATATATATATGTATATACATAAGATGATGTATATATTATTAACTCATTATGCTTATTAACTCTTATTCCTTAACAGATAAAAACGTGAATCACATTCAAATCCTGTGGACATCCGTTTGAAGATAAATTTTTTCCGATGTTTCATGAAATAATAAGTGGTCTGCTGTAAGACTGACGTTGAATTGAATAAAAAATACAGCTCCTCTTATAATCTTCATATGAAAGTGGGCTGGCTTGAAGTTGACTTAGTTCGACCCGTTATTAAAGAACACTAGCCTGGCTGATTAAGTTCAGTGGAATTGACAATGACCGTTGTAAAACTGCAATTCGGTCTGGCACAACTAATTGCGACCAGTTCTCCAAACAGCGTACATATTGTGCGCATTACTTGTACTGACGAACCTCACAATTAATATGCCTGCTATTTGGAAGATTGCCATCAATTGTGTCCGACCTTAATACAGCCTTACAAAGGTCAGTTTCAGTGGACTTAATGTGCGTCAGCCATTATATTTATATTTGTGTCATACGAACATTTGAAAGGGTGTTGTATTTATTCAGTTCGAATTCACACTGGGAGAAAGAACCACCTCTTAGGTGCTAGGTACTATTTTGATGAAAAGAGTGTTTTAGTCTGTATATGCTGTATATGCTATCATATTGTTCTCATTAATTTAAAATTTTAAAAAACACATATTTTTATTTTAAAATATTTTAGTCTCGTATATAAATATGAAATTTAAAAACTTAAATTTGCTTCCATCAGATCAGGAAGATAGATGTGTTTCGTGATTAATATAAAATTGTCTTGATGCATATTTTTATACTTATCAATAATATCCAGGTGCATATTGTACCAACACGTACACTAGCTTTGCACAAAATTCAATGGCATTAAGTGAATAAACTTTAAGTCAAACCTAAAATAGTAACACTTATTTATATCGAATGACCAGATGGATTTTGTTTACTAAACAGAAGCATCAGAATGAGTATAACATAATGGACAGTATTCTAATTGAGTTATTGATTCTCTGAGGAAAATAACAACTTCTACGTTTAGCCATAAAGACTAAAAAAGTTAGTACGAATTCCACTAGATAGCAGACAAGCACGACTTGAAAATCCTTTTAAAACAGCCTGCCTATGGAAAATAATATTTGCGAGCGTTTTTATTGGTAACGGTTTACAGGATCTTTGGATTTGTTTATTTTAGAAGGGGAAGTTTTTAATGGTGACGTTATTATTTTTGGTATATATGGTTTGGTAAGAATTTATATTTTTGATACTTTAAAAACTGTATACCAACGAAATCTATTATATCTGTAATGTGCTTCTCTCTGGTTTTTACTTTTCAGCTATACGAAGTACAAAAAAGTATGGCGGTCACAAAAAAATTAATCTAAAGTTTTTGATAGCTCTTCAGTGTTCTGTTACTCCCAGACATTGAGTTTTATTTGTATTCTTATTATTGTGTGAGTGCTGGATAACTAAGACATTGACATATTTGGATAATATTGGTTTCTGCATGGCTCGATATCGTTTTGTAATTTAAAAATTTGTTTAAGTTTATTATAATAAGAAACGGTTTCAATCAAGCCGCCTCGGTGGCCTAGTTGATAGCCTACTGGGCTTTCACCCCGAGGACCCGGGTTCGATTCCCGGCCAGGGCTTGGCATTTTCATACGCTATATAAATCATTCCATCGTCTGCATTAGCCCAAGTGTGCACAATAGTCAGACGCTAAACACACAAAAAAAATCAATCAAGTCTCGTTCAAATTTAGCCCATAAGTAGCCAAATGTTTTGAAAAGTCTGGTTCTAAAGTTATGATAAAAAAATGAAAAATCTTCCTCAATTCTCATCTTGTTTTCATTTTGGTAATGTTCATAAATCAGGGTTTGGATTCGTGAATAAATCGAAAATGCCAAAAATTAAAATAATAAACGTGTAATAACATGACGATAATAAACACAGGAGAACACCTCGTTCCCCGCAGGGGATGCAGACTAGCTGCACCTATTGAGAGAATTTAGACGACCCTTGCGGTACCCGAGTCTAACACACACCTACACTTGCAAAACTACACTTACGACTTTAACACTTCACACTCACACTTACATTTAGGGAGGCGATAATAGGCTCAATGTGCTTTTCACGCCTAAAGAACCTTGCTGGCGTGTAATATCAATCATGTGACCGAGTTTTCCTAAATAGTTTTTATCAGTTTTTAGATGATTACATTTAATTCTTGCCTAGTCAACGTAGGGTTTACATAATTTAATCTAGCATTCACAAATCTGGCAATTTTAAAAAAAACAAAAAAATCAAACAATTCTAAGCTATACACACACACACACACACACATATATATATATATATATATATATATATATATATATATATATATATATATATTTAAGCTATATATAGGATGTATTTAACGTCCGACTATTGTGCACACTTGGGCTAATGCAGACGATGGGATGATTTATAGCGTATGAAAATGCCAAGCCCTGGCCGGGAATCGAATCCGGGTCCTCGGAGTGAAAGCCCAGTACGCTATCAACTAGACCACCGAGGCGGCTCTTCTAAGGTATAAATAATAATATTTTGCCCGTTACTTTAACGTGCAAATAACAGTTTGCGAATGCTAGAGAGTTAAACACAAACACACACAATAAAAATAACAGGTGCTATACGCACACACACACACACACACACACACACACACACACACACACACAAATACACACACATACACACACACACACCAAATGTACATATGGCTAAATACATACACATACACACACACACACACACACACACACACACACACACCAGATATATATATCAGCATATATATATGTATATCTGGTGTGTGTGTGTGTAATATATATATATATATATATATATATATATATATATATATATATACAATTTGTAATGCCTAATCAAAAATGTGATGTTAAGGTATGAATCAGCACTCATTTCATGTCCTGAGTCTGGGTTTTACTATAATGACTGCTGCTCCAATAACAAATTTTGCAACAGAAATTTGCTAACAATGAGTTTACACGTTTCATTATCTTGATAAACCGATAAGGGAAGCTCTTAAAATAATAACAACAAACTAATCAATTAAGAAAATTAATTATTCATTCCGATAATGAGTGACTGTCAAGCCTGAAGCCAATCAGGCGGTGCAAGTGTTACGGTCATGACTTTAGCCAAAACAAGGGGTAGCGAATTGCTGGACTGTTTTAAAGTCTTCAAAATTCTAAACACAGTGTTCGGTCTCGGAGTTTGGTCGTATGATCCAAAACCTGCGAAAGGACTTTTCCACACTTTCCGTTTCTTTTGGAGTGTACTTTTATTGTTCATTGCTTTTACGTTTACTCTTGTTTCTTATCTTATCAACGAAAATGTTCCATTTAATGTACTCCTTTTTATGAAGTTGATTCTGTACTATTCTTCAATATGGTTGTCCGCCAGTTCTTTACAAACTTTCCTCGCCGATATGCACTCAGTTGATCAACGTTTCGCCAAATATAACACACTATTCCCTAACCAGCACGGCGGGACACACGTTTTCTGCTTGACCGTATTCCTAGCAACGTTCTTGTGTTCTTTTGTTTCTAGCTGCGCATACATATTTTCGAAACACAAATCGTTCCTCAATTCAACGTTTAACGTTATTTTTTCACTGTTGGTGCTCGGAACAAAAATAACAGTTACCAGTACTTTCATCACGCTTTGCAAACTGTTATCGTCACGGTTCTCCGCGCTGGCCGTACTTTGGAACCACAATCTGCGTAGATTCAAACCCAACGACAAGGGCAACCAAACAGAGACATTACGTTTGCTACATTCCGAACTGATATCGGTTGTGAATAAATTCAGTACTTCGTTCGGTTTAGCGTTGCTCGTAATTTATATAAGTGCCATTTACGGTACGATATTTTTATTCTATTACCTTGTGTACGGTGACAATCCCAAAATTATCTGGTTTATTATCGGCGTGGACTGTACCATTATGTTCGTCATCGTACTTTCAGGATGCCAGTTGGAGTCGCATGTAAGTTACAATACTTAATTTATTGAAATAATATTATTTTTAATTTTTTAATTATTATTACAACTGAGCTTTGCTCATCGAGTGCATTGTTCACATTTTGATTTTGATGAGTGATTGCCCACTGGTTGAGCACGAATACTAATGAGTCAGCTGTTTTGTTCTTTTCAGGCAGCAGAGAGGAGTCGGTGTATCCAATATATTTTGGATTTTAATATTTACGTGAGTTCAGAGATGCTGATGGGGTCTTTTCCCACTTTTTCAATTATAACGTCCCTGTGTAAGTCATCGTTTCTGATTCACTGTGGTTCAAACACAGCTAAATAGCTGCTAGTTCTGAAAGGTCTTCGTAATGTTTGTGTTTGACATTTTGGTGCAGCCGCAGAGGTCTGCATCGTTTGCGCAGGAGCAGCACATCTGTCTGTGCTTGTGAGTAAAGTCCTCATTTTTCTTTACATCTGCCAAGCGTCTTTCCTTATTACAAGAAGTTGTGTTGCTATTGTAACAGTTATAGACATTTGTTGGAGCTTTTTGTTGTTTAAGTTCACATCATCTGATTTTTGCCTCATTTATCTCTCAGTTTCAATCTCCATTAAGTACACCGGTTCACGTCCTTCAAAGCACTTCGTATTTTCGTGCTGAATCTTCAGTGGTATCTCCTACCTGTCATCTGCAAATTTTAACATTGTTGCTTCCGGTTCCGGCAGGACTCGTGCTGTTACTTCTCTTCCGCTCCGAGTACTCTTGTTTGTGTTCACTCCGAAGCATGTCAGGCGTATTTTGTGAAATCACCCGAGGAGGTAACTCTTTGCGGTTTATGTTGAAACTTTTGTAATAAGTGTATCCTATTAATTTACAGGGTTGCATTATCTGCAGAGAATTGTACGTTACGAAGTTGAGCGACTTACCGGTTTCCAGTCAATTACAGGTAATTTTAATAATATAGAAAAAATAAACATTAATGTTAAAAAATAAAATAATAGCAGAAGTAAGTATTGGCAAAGTTATAAATAGGAAGGTGACAATAAATCAAATTTAGTCAGCGTTGGTTTAGTGTTAGTGCTAGTAAAGCTGACTCCCGTCTGTGTCAATGGCTATTCTATGAGGATACAAGGCATCAAAGCTCCACACCGCCTCGACCCAACATGCGGCATTAACGCTGCATAGTGTAGCAAATTAGCATAAGACATTCACTGACAAGTTAGGACCACTTTCGGGTTTTTCCGGTTCACTCTCGGTCTGTAATTGTAACTCATTGCATTTGGTACACTGGTCTGAGTTATAGAAAATTTGTAATTTCATTGTACAACTCAAAAATAAACTTATTATGAAAAGTCCGCGGTGACTGCTAATGTTTCGAAGTTAAAATGGCAGATAGATCTTTGCAGTAAACAATAATTGCAGGAATATAATTTTGTCTAAACATTGCCACTAATGAGCTCGAAATTAAGATTTTAAAAAATCATTCAGAGATAGCTGAAATTAGAAGATTGTAATTTTTATTCAGGCCCATTGCAGATGATAAAATAAAACAAATATATTCACTACAAAATTTCAATTAGCAATTAAAGATGCTATTTTTTTATAAATTATTGTTTTTTCGACTAGTTAACGTATATAATAGTTTAAAAGCTTCTAAACGTTTAATAATTACTATGTAATGCAATGCAGTGTTGTGTTATTACACTCACTGAATTTATTTAATATGACATTGTTGCTAAGTCGGTGAAAAGTTTGCAACAACTCAAACTGTGCCCAGAGTGTAACCGTCTTAACTGGTCACTGGGCGGCGTGTCCGAGGTGTTAAGCACCGGTCAGGCTGCTGCGTCCCATAAGCGCACTTCGAAGTCGTAGTCGCAACACTAGTATTATTCTGCGAAAGTTTTTTACTTTGTGTTGGCTCTAATCCTTCGTCCTGGTCGTTAAAAAAAGTCTTCATTAATCTAGCTTTAATAAAGTAAGGGTGAAAATAATGGAAATTTAAAATTGTTGTACAGAAATATAAAGTATTGTTTTAATGTTTCAGGTTCAGCTGTTGTTGGAAACTATCGGCACACGACCGGTGGTGCTAAACGTTGCCGGGTATTTTGACATAAACAAACAACTGCTTGTTTCTGTAAGTGCTTGACTTTGTGACAGAATATTGTGATTGTTGCTTTACGTTTCTGGTGATTGGGTAAATACGAGATAATTTAAAAACCAACTGTTTCGACGAAACTGATTTAGCAAGTCACAAGGAATTAAAGTTATAATCACATACCACTAATGAATTATATATTGTTAATTACTGTTTTGTATTGTATAGATTATGAATTAACAAATTGAAAACAAAAGTATTTAAAATATTAAGCGAATTTAATAACTTTTATATAAATGTAGATATTCACTGACTTATGAAAATAAATAAACCAGAACCACAAGATGTAGGGACAGTTACGGCCATTTTTAATCCTTCAATCTCCAAAAAAATCCCTTACTAAAAATAACAATACTTTTTTAAATGAAGAACAAATAGTGTATTGTTAGTGATAAAATCTTGATATTGTTCGTAGGACGCTAAACAAAAACATTGTTCCCATGTTTTTTTGCATCTCGAAACCATTACAAAAAAGTTCGTCTTTTTGTTTGTGAAAAACATAATAATTAGGATTTTATCAAACTTAACTGTGCAGTCATGCTTTGTGCATATATATTATATGGCCATACATGCCTCATTTTAGTTTACAAAATGTAAAGTTTTGCACCATTAAAAGTTAGAACTGGCTCTATGTGAAAATAAAACTTATTTTAAAATTTTAATTACACCAATGACTACACACTTATGTTATGCTACACAGAGATTGCTTACTGCTAATGCAGACAAAAATATAACTAATATTTTTACATTGTGATCACAATAAATTTTACCTTAACCCACGTGTTGTGTTAGTGTAAAAATCCAACTGGAAGCATAATTGTTTTGCTTGTTTAATTTCAGATAATAATGGTGATAACAACTTACTGCAACACTATTATTCAAATCGTCCCGAGCCTCAATACACTAAATGATTTTACAACAAATGAAGCAGTAACTGTTCTTAGTAACAATACGCTGAGTGATTAATTTTATTTATAAATACAAAACGTAAATTGTATTTTAAACAAATGTAGATTAAAAAATGATTTATAGTTTAGTCTTCCTTAAATTTACCTTCTTACAAAAGTGGATTTTATTAAGTAAGACTAATACATACATATATATATATATATAATATATAATTACCCTGTTGGATCACGCAAAGCACTCCGACTCATGTCTTGTTTCTTCTAATCCTCCACACCACCCTCATCCTTTCCCCATGGATCCTCCTCCGCTTCTCCGTCCATTTTACCCCCGCTCTCTTCGGGATCATAGTTGCTTGTAATCTTGAAGGTCCAGTGTATTTACTGGGATTTTTAGAACCAGGAATTGTTCGTTCCTGGAGCGTTACGTACAGCCGCATCCTCAGGATGAACAGACGCTGACCAAGTTGCCGGTGGTTGCCACTACAAACGCGACCCGGATTTTAATGTTCTTGGTTCATCAGCCCTCTTTGCCGTTGAGAAATACATCTTCATCCGCCATTGAGGCCGTTAACCACTTCACTGACTTTTTTTCCACCCTGGGTATTTTATTTCCCCAGTACCCTCCAACCGAAATTGGCGAGCATACCCATCGCCAGGGCCGGCCCCCGATAACAGATCAGCAACTGCCACGGGCTAATATATATATATATATATTAGCATAATTATATATATATATATATATATATATATATATATATATATAATTTGAATTGGTCTAAAATTTGAAGGAAACTACATATTTGTCTCAATTTAGCCCTTAAGAAGGGCTACAAAGGGCTATCGCTTGTATAAGAAATAAATGTTAATGATCAGCTGTGTTTTAATTCAGTATTTGAATAACCCAGTTAAACATTTAAACGGTCTTTATGGCAAGCTGTAGTTCCGGGCTGTATTACACGTGGGCCTATACATATACAAACTTTGTCACTGTTGTTTATAAATTTCGATATATCTCGAGAACTAATACACATATCGATGTTCTAGTTTATTAGTTTATTACCAATTGTTTAGTAATATAATGTAAAGGACTATATTTACACCGCCACTTGATTAAGCTTTCTTTAGAAAAACGTAAAAGAGCGGTCACTAGCTGTTGAAATGCATAACATATTTTACTACTTTCCGTGAGATTATTATAATGATTTCAAATATTTTGTTTGGTAGATAAATCGTTTTACAAAAAACATCTCTATACTATATGCAGTTCTATTAGTAAGTGAATGGAACACAAGGGGAGGGACGTGCAATATGCAGAGTATATAAGCCTTCTAGTAGTAAATAAATTATTAAAACTGCCCCTTTTGGGCAATAATAGCTTTTTCTTATGTAATGAGGTTATGTTTATTTACATCGTTAAGGAATTTATAGCTGCGATCGTAATAATCGGATGATTAAGTGAGCCGCGGTAGTTTTAGGATTATTTCTTTATATTTACTGAAAGAAACGTTTGATTTAACGCACTGTCCAAGTATAAGATTTCAACGTTACCAGTCTTTGATAATCTGATTACCCGAAAAGGAAGCACTCAGATTGTGAATCCTGTAGCGCCCAGCGTGAACAGTGCTAATGTTGTTAGTGCAATATCCAAGTCTTCTATATAACTGCTGGTTTCTTCCACGTTCACACACTCGTCGTCTGTACCGGTCTCTCCTGCCCACCGCACTTTGCTCACAGGTAAATGTTATCAATAGATAATGTGTTTATATTTATTAATATATATCATAGAATAACATTAAATTTTTTGTTACATGCCGACAGTAAACGTAATTTGATTTTATTAAAGGATTCTAGTAAAACATAATATTACAGTAAGCTGTTACAATTTATTTGTAGAATTCAAGACGAAATAATGCATCGTTTTTATAGTCACTGTAAAAATAAATAATAATTTCATTAGATTTTACAATATATTACAAAAATTAACCCATAGTTATACTTTTGTTTCATTTTTATCTTAATAAAGGATTCTAGTAAAACATAATATTACAGTAAGCTGTTACAATTTATTTGTAGAATTCAAGACGAAATAATGCATCGTTTTTATAGTCACTGTAAAAATAAATAATAATTTCATTAGATTTTACAATATATTACAAAAATGTATTAATAGTTATACTTTTGTTTCGTTTTAATCTTAATAAAGGATTCTAGTAAAACATAATATTACAGTAAGCTGTTACAATTTATTCGTAGAATTCAAGACGAAATAATGCATCGTTTTTATAGTCACTGTAAAAATAAATAATAATTTCATTAGATTTTACAATATATTACAAAAATGTATTAATAGTTATACTTTTGTTTCGTTTTAATCTTAATAAAGGATTCTAGTAAAACATAACATTACAGTAAGCTGTTACAATTTATTCGTAGAATTCAAGCCGAAACAATGCATCGTTTTTATAGTCACTGTAAAAATAAATAATAATTTCATTAGATTTTACAATATATTACAAAAATGTATTAATAGTTATACTTTTGTTTCGTTTTAATCTTAATAAAGGATTCTAGTAAAACATAATATTACAGTAAGCTGTTACAATTTATTCGTAGAATTCAAGACGAAATAATGCATCGTTTTTATAGTCACTGTAAAAATAAATAATAATTTCATTAGATTTTACAATATATTACAAAAATTATTAATAGTTATACTTTTGTTTCGTTTTATCTTAATAAAGGATTCTAGTAAAACATAATATTACAGTAAGCTGTTACAATTTATTTGTAGAATTCAAGACGAAACAATGCATCGTTTTTATAGTCACTGTAAAAATAAATAATAATTTCATTAGATTTTACAATATATTACAAAAATTAACCCATAGTTATACTTTTGTTTCGTTTTTATCTTAATAAAGGATTCTAGTAAAACATAATATTACAGTAAGCTGTTACAATTTATTTGTAGAATTCAAGACGAAATAATGCATCGTTTTTATAGTCACTGTAAAAATAAATAATAATTTCATTAGTGTTTACAATATATTACAAAAATTAACCCATAGTTATACTTTTGTTTCATTTTTATCTTAATAAAGGATTCTAGTAAAACATAATATTACAGTAAG
Organism: Callitettix versicolor; assembly: GCA_022606455.1. Classification (NCBI taxonomy): domain Eukaryota; kingdom Metazoa; phylum Arthropoda; class Insecta; order Hemiptera; family Cercopidae; genus Callitettix; species Callitettix versicolor. The sequence continues at coordinate 87,608,789 of CM040184.1, forward strand.
CTGTTACAATTTATTTGTAGAATTCAAGACGAAACAATGCATCGTTTTTATAGTCACTGTAAAAATAAATAATAATTTCATTAGTGTTTACAATATATTACAAAAATTAACCCATAGTTATACTTTTGTTTCATTTTTATCTTAATAAAGGATTCTAGTAAAACATAATATTACAGTAAGCTGTTACAATTTATTCGTAAATTCAAGCCGAAACAATGCATCGTGTTTATAGTCACTGTAAAAATAAATAATAATTTCATTAGATTTTACAATATATTATAAAAATTAACCCATAGTTATACTTTTTGTTCGTTTTAACAAAAAACAACTCAAAAAACTCACAATATCTAAGTAGTTTTGTAAATTAAAAATAAACAATACAATGAATAAAACAATGTAAATATGACGTCTGTTTAGTTTAATATTGGTGAATATGACTTTGGGTTCCTAAAGGATTTGCGTTTCGATTCTATAAACGTAAAACATAACTGACAGTATTTTAATAATTTACTTTTAAAACAATACTTTCATTAAAATTTCATAAAATAAAATTGTTGATGGAAAGTTAAGAAAATGCTAGTCACTAGAAAATATCAATATGTCACCTGCGATAATTCGTTAATTTTAATTCTGCATTAAAAGTATAGAATATTAATTAATATTTCTAATTTTATAAAAACAGATTTTATCCTTTAAATTGTAACTTATTACAAAGTTTTTATGTTATAAAAAAACAAATCTTTAAAAGATGTTATATGAAAATATTTAGACCTTTAAAGGTGGAATAATTTTTCCTTTTTTAATTGTTTTGTAATACTTTTTTAACTTTATTAATAACCTTAAAATAAGTAGCTAATCTTTACATAACCAATTTAAATTTTTATTATCTCGTATTAATAAAATTGCAAACAAAATGTTTTATTTTTTCTTATTGTTTTTCTTACGTAATTAGTTATATGTTTAATTCAGTTAAAATTATTATAAAACCGTTTTCATTATATACCTGAATTTGTGTCTACAAATTCTGTTAAATTCGTAATTTAAAAATAAACGACTAAATTACAAATAAAGTCAAAATTCATTAAATTACACAAATTTTGCTTGGCCTTTTTAACAGTTAAATTTGCAACTTTTGTATTTATTATATTTACTAATCATATGTCAAGGTTTATTTGTTTCCTGTTACTGCGATTTAATAAGAAATAATAACTTTGTTAATTTACAAAACCAAATTATAAGTTAAAGCACAGACAACCATCTAGAAGTGCAACACAAAGAGTAACCTAACAAAAGATTCTCATGTTTTAATGTTATGCGATTGTCTTGCGAAGTGTCCAACTTCCTTATAACTGGACGTCTGTAAACAGCTTCCTTACGGGTCGACGAGCACTGGTCGACCTTCAAACTAAGAAACACCTAAGTTTTTCTGGTTTATAAATTATTATTGTAGAAGAACGTGTTTTGTTTGATGAGTATCCTAGCGTTTAAAAGACAATGGTCAATGAACGACAGTGATATTAGCTTGTTGCCAGATCCTAGCCATACTGCAAATACTTTAGGCAACGATTCCAAGTCAAGAAATATAGAATAGTTAATTAAGTCTCTTTGTTTGTCTACTGTATCAAATACTATAATATATAGGACGAATTTTTATACAGCTATACTTATTATTCTTTCAAATAAAGTAAAAAGTAATAACAAAATTTAAGAATAAATAGGGTAATGTACAGTTAAATAATTTTTCAAATGCTACTTTTTCAATGGAAAAGGAGGTTTCATATGTATCCAGAAAAAACATGTTTTCATTGTGTAAATTTTATAGGAAATGTTGGAGAAGATTAGTAATGGTTTAATCGAGTTTGTAAAACTCCAAAAGGGCAAACATAATAGCACATTCAATGTTAATAGATATTTTGTACATTGTCAAGAATGGTATTAACTCTGTAACATTAACTTCGTGTGTGTGTGTGTGTGTGTGTGTGTGTGTGTGTGTGTGTGTGTGTGTGTGTGTGTGTGTGTGTGTGTGTATAATATATATATATATATACACGAGGGTTGTCAGTAAAATAATGTTCCCAATAATTTTTTACAATAAAAAACATGTTTATTTGCATTGAATAATACATTTTTGGAAATCTTACATTTTTTTATATTTTTCGACATAATTGCCATTGAGATCGATGCATTTTTTCAACGGTGAGCAATCTTTTGTATGCCTGAGTCGGGAAACTCTCTCGCTGAGCCGCGAAGGTAGCTTAAACCTTTTTCTTTCAGCTCCTCTCTGGTATTGAAATGCTTCCCACTTACGTGTTTCTTCAAATTAAGGAAGAGATGGTAGTCACGTTGGGGCTAAGTCCGGGCTGTAGGACGGATGTGTGACAGTATCCCCCAAATTGTTTGACAGCATCCCATCCCGTAAAAACCGGTTGTTACCGGGCGATGTGCGGACGATCGTTGTCTTGATGGAAACAAACTCTCTTCGTGAGGATGCCTCTCCTCTTGTTTTGAATTGCTCTGCGAAGGTTTCTTAACGTCTCACAGTAACGATCAGCATTAATTGTTGTTCCGGTATCCATGAATTTGTACAACAATAACCCCTTCCTGTCCCAAAACACGCTCGCCATGACTTTGCCGGTAGACAGTTTTTGTTTGAACTTCCGCGGTTTCGGCGACTCTGGATGTTTCCACTGACGTGATTGTTCTCTCATTTCCGTTGTCGTATAGTGTACCCAGGTCTCGTTCCCAGTGACAATGGAGTCCAAGAATTTCTGTCCATCGGTTTCGTAGGCCTGAAGAAATTCGCGGGCCGCATCAATCCGTTGCCGTTTGTAGTCTGCTGTAAGGTGTCTTGGGACCCACTTTGCACACAAATTTTACTATACCCTAAATGGTCTGTCAAAATTTTATCAATGCAAGTCTTTCCGATATCAGCGATCATTTCGGAGGGCTCCCAAACAGTCACCCTTGTTTCTTCCACTTACGCAATAATTTCGTCCGGAACGCTGTTCGTCATGAACGTCCGTCTTTGAATTCTCTGCACCATTTGCGCACGTATTGCATGCTCATACATTTTTCTCCGTAGACTTCACACAGTCAGATATGAATGTCCACCGGCGCAGTGTTTTTTGCAGACAAAAAACGAATCACAGAGCGTAATTCGCACCTGGCGGGAGACAGACGAGGCAATTCCAATATTAACGGTAGCAAGCCAAGACTGAGCCTCGCAGAGCGATCGCGGAGTGGGGATTGGGAGCGGAAGAACAAAGCTACAAGCAAAGTTCACCGAATCCCGCATAACAATGTTCCCAGCGACTATAACTCCTTGGAAACCTTACTTTACAGACAATCCTAATATATATATATATATATATATATATATATATATATATATATATATATATATATATATATGGAGAAAGAGAGAAAGAGAGAAAGAGAGAGAGAGAGAGAGAGAGAGAGAGAGAGAGAGAGAGAGAGAGAGAGCTTAAAAACCGTTAAAAGTATTTCTTTTTTGTACAGGATTAAAATTCAATTTCTGTTCCTTCTGTTTTCCTTGATTCAATTCCTTCCTTGATTTTGTTCCTTCTGTTTGTTAATCTTTCATCAGTATAGCCTCTCTTCCTGAGTACATTATTTCATTTTGTTTTAAATTAAAATTGCCTAACTTGGTAATTTCTAAAATGTGCAATAAAAGTGAGCAAACAATAAACTTTACTTATTATTAAATGTTTTATTCAAATGTAGGCTAATATACATTACATTGAATTAAATACATAAATCTGCTGATATACGAGGGCTATTCAGAAAGTAGATTACGTTTTTGGATAAAAAAAAAACTAAGTACAGGAAAAAAATTTTATTATATACATTTGAAAGAGGAACTAAAATACTATTTTTCGACATAATCGCCAAACAAATTTAGACATTTGTCATATCGGTGAACTAGCTTTGAAATTCCCGTGTCGTAGAATTCCGCCGCCTGTGACGCCAGCCAGTCAGTCACGCCCGCGCGGAGATCTGCGTCGTCATCGAAGCGCTGTGTTGCAAGCCAAGTCTTCATCTTCGGGAATAAATTGGAAATCACTAGGTGCCAGGTCCGGACTGTAGGGTGGATGAGGAAAATCTCCCACTTGAGAGGTCGTCAAGACGTCTTTGTTCGATTTGCCGTGTGAGGGCGGGCATTGTCGTGCAAAAACAACACTTTTGCACTCAGTTTTCCTCTCCGCTTGTTCTGGATAGCTCGTCTTAAAAAGGTATTGCCAAACATTACGAAACTTAAGACGAGCTATCCAGAACAAGCGGAGAGGAAAACTGAGTGCAAAGTGTTGTTTTTGCACGACAATGCCCGCCCTCACACGGCAAATCGAACAAAAGACGTCTTGACGACCTTCAAGTGGGAGATTTTCCTCATCCACCCTACAGTCCGGACCTGGCACCTAGTGATTTCCACTTATTCCCGAAGATGAAGACTTGGCTTGCAACACAGCGCTTTCGATGACGACGCAGATCTCCGCGCGGGCGTGACTGACTGGCTGGCGTCACAGGCGGCGGAATTCCTACGACACGGGAATTTCAAAGCTAGTTCACCGATATGACAAATGTCTAAATTTGTTTGGCGATTATGTCGAAAATAGTATTTTAGTTCCTCTTTCAAATGTATATAATAAAATTTTTTTCTGTACTTAGTTTTTTTTTATCCAAAACGTAATCTACTTTCTGAATAGCCTCTCGTACAAGAATTAAGTTATAGAATAAGTATAAGTAAGTACGAGTATACGTGTACAACAAAGTGAGGGCGGAGCGGGGTCAGCTTCTAACCGAACCTAGTCGGATTCAAAACTTCACTCCGTCCAGCTCCGTTCCGCAATCGGTGGCAGCATTTACATTAAGAGCAATAGGTTATATATTGATGTCGCTGTCCGCTCCGCATTTGGCGACAGCCCAGCCAGTTAAATAATTATCAAATAAATTAAAAATTTACAAAAATAAAATATGTAATTATAACGTCACATTCACTAATATTGTTATTGTCATTGGTTACCTCTAATAAGTATAACAAAAGCGTAAATAATTAGGTTAACTTCCTTAATATACCTAATAAATATCGTTAATTATTGTTTTTTTAAAGGGATATATTTTGTAATATAAGTATAAATTTAATTATGTTTTTTAATAAGTAGCTGTCAAGAGCTTAGAACATATAAAACAGCTTACACGTATGTCATGATCAGTCGTTCTACAAAGTTCGTCAGACAGAAAAGAATATTCGTTTTACTAACAAGGTACTGGTATTTATTCAAGGACCTAATATTTTTTTGTGTATAGACCACTTTGATTATTATAAAGAGAAATCTTGATGTTCAGTTTAAAATTAAATTATAAAATTAACTATTCAAGAAGGTATTATATTAAGACCCAATCTTGATAGGAATTTAATATCAATTATTTACTTGATGTACAATCTTTGTACATAGAGCTGTTTGACATTTTTCATATTCAATATAGTTGTAAAACTAAGTTATTATAATAAACGCAGTATTAAGTTATTAGGATATAAAAATCATATACAAAATATTTTCAAAAGATTTCAAAACATTTGAAAGAATGATTACGGTTACCGAGTTTATCTGAGCTATTTTCTATCTTCGTGTAATTAAATTTAACGGTTACATGATATTTTATGGTTTTAACGTTAGAAAATTCAATTAAAAAATTTTGAGCGATAGAGCTGCGTTCAAGGATTGTTTAATAAGTTCAAGTTTCATAATAAAAATTTTGTAAAGTATTATATTTTCGTTCCTTATGCATAAAGGCATTTTTACAGACAATATGTTAAAAGAACTCTTAGTTGTTATATAATTTAAGGCTTTGATTTAACGAACAATTTGTTATTGGTTTGTGGAACACTGTATGAATTATTTGGTTAAGTAACAGTGCTTATGCCGATGGGGGGGCGTATCTTTGAGTCAGAATTTAATGAGCAGCAGCCCTCAAAGGTTCGCCTAACTTTATACTAACTTTTCTGTACCTTAGATACCATCTGTAGTGACGAGATGCTATTCGGTAAAGTAACCGCCACCACTCTCTTACTGGCCGCCGTGTGCGTGTTGCTGGTGCTTTACTCTACTTTACTTTACTTGACTCTATACTAACTTTTCTGTACCTTAGATACCATCTGTAGTGACGAGATGCTATTCGGTAAAGTAACCGCCACCACTCTCTTACTGGCCGCCGTGTGCGTGTTGCTGGTGCTTTACTCTACTTTACTTTACTTGACTCTATACTAACTTTTCTGTACCTTAGATACCATCTGTAGTGACGAGATGCTATTCGGTAAAGTAACCGCCACCACTCTCTTACTGGCCGCCGTGTGCGTGTTGCTGGTGCTTTACTCTACTTTACTTTACTTGACTCTATACTAACTTTTCTGTACCTTAGATACCATCTGTAGTGACGAGATGCTATTCGGTAAAGTAACCGCCACCACTCTCTTACTGGCCGCCGTATGCGTGTTGCTGGTGCTTTACTCTACTTTACTTTACTTGACTCTATACTAACTTTTCTGTACCTTAGATACCATCTGTAGTGACGAGATGCTATTCGGTAAAGTAACCGCCACCACTCTCTTACTGGCCGCCGTATGCGTGTTGCTGGTGCTTTACTCTACTTTACTTTACTTGACTCTATACTAACTTTTCTGTACCTTAGATACCATCTGTAGTGACGAGATGCTATTCGGTAAAGTAACCGCCACCACTCTCTTACTGGCCGCCGTATGCGTGTTGCTGGTGCTTTACTCTACTTTACTTTACTTGACTCTATACTAACTTTTCTGTACCTTAGATACCATCTGTAGTGACGAGATGCTATTCGGTAAAGTAACCGCCACCACTCTCTTACTGGCCGCCGTGTGCGTGTTGCTGGTGCTTTACTCTACTTTACTTTACTTGACTCTATACTAACTTTTCTGTACCTTAGATACCATCTGTAGTGACGAGATGCTATTCGGTAAAGTAACCGCCACCACTCTTTACTGGCCGCCGTGTGCGTGTTGCTGGTGCTTTACTCTACTTTACTTTACTTGACTCTATACTAACTTTTCTGTACCTTAGATACCATCTGTAGTGACGAGATGCTATTCGGTAAAGTAACCGCCACCACTCTCTTACTGGCCGCCGTGTGCGTGTTGCTGGTGCTTTACTCTACTTTACTTTACTTGACTCTATACTAACTTTTCTGTACCTTAGATACCATCTGTAGTGACGAGATGCTATTCGGTAAAGTAACCGCCACCACTCTCTTACTGGCCGCCGTATGCGTGTTGCTGGTGCTTTACTCTACTTTACTTTACTTGACTCTATACTAACTTTTCTGTACCTTAGATACCATCTGTAGTGACGAGATGCTATTCGGTAAAGTAACCGCCACCACTCTCTTACTGGCCGCCGTATGCGTGTTGCTGGTGCTTTACTCTACTTTACTTTACTTGACTCTATACTAACTTTTCTGTACCTTAGATACCATCTGTAGTGACGAGATGCTATTCGGTAAAGTAACCGCCACCACTCTCTTACTGGCCGCCGTATGCGTGTTGCTGGTGCTTTACTCTACTTTACTTTACTTGACTCTATACTAACTTTTCTGTACCTTAGATACCATCTGTAGTGACGAGATGCTATTCGGTAAAGTAACCGCCACCACTCTCTTACTGGCCGCCGTGTGCGTGTTGCTGGTGCTTTACTCTACTTTACTTTACTTGACTCTATACTAACTTTTCTGTACCTTAGATACCATCTGTAGTGACGAGATGCTATTCGGTAAAGTAACCGCCACCACTCTCTTACTGGCCGCCGTATGCGTGTTGCTGGTGCTTTACTCTACTTTACTTTACTTGACTCTATACTAACTTTTCTGTACCTTAGATACCATCTGTAGTGACGAGATGCTATTCGGTAAAGTAACCGCCACCACTCTCTTACTGGCCGCCGTGTGCGTGTTGCTGGTGCTTTACTCTACTTTACTTTACTTGACTCTATACTAACTTTTCTGTACCTTAGATACCATCTGTAGTGACGAGATGCTATTCGGTAAAGTAACCGCCACCACTCTCTTACTGGCCGCCGTGTGCGTGTTGCTGGTGCTTTACTCTACTTTACTTTACTTGACTCTATACTAACTTTTCTGTACCTTAGATACCATCTGTAGTGACGAGATGCTATTCGGTAAAGTAACCGCCACCACTCTCTTACTGGCCGCCGTGTGCGTGTTGCTGGTGCTTTACTCTACTTTACTTTACTTGACTCTATACTAACTTTTCTGTACCTTAGATACCATCTGTAGTGACGAGATGCTATTCGGTAAAGTAACCGCCACCACTCTCTTACTGGCCGCCGTGTGCGTGTTGCTGGTGCTTTACTCTACTTTACTTTACTTGACTCTATACTAACTTTTCTGTACCTTAGATACCATCTGTAGTGACGAGATGCTATTCGGTAAAGTAACCGCCACCACTCTCTTACTGGCCGCCGTGTGCGTGTTGCTGGTGCTTTACTCTACTTTACTTTACTTGACTCTATACTAACTTTTCTGTACCTTAGATACCATCTGTAGTGACGAGATGCTATTCGGTAAAGTAACCGCCACCACTCTCTTACTGGCCGCCGTGTGCGTGTTGCTGGTGCTTTACTCTACTTTACTTTACTTGACTCTATACTAACTTTTCTGTACCTTAGATACCATCTGTAGTGACGAGATGCTATTCGGTAAAGTAACCGCCACCACTCTCTTACTGGCCGCCGTGTGCGTGTTGCTGGTGCTTTACTCTACTTTACTTTACTTGACTCTATACTAACTTTTCTGTACCTTAGATACCATCTGTAGTGACGAGATGCTATTCGGTAAAGTAACCGCCACCACTCTCTTACTGGCCGCCGTGTGCGTGTTGCTGGTGCTTTACTCTACTTTACTTTACTTGACTCTATACTAACTTTTCTGTACCTTAGATACCATCTGTAGTGACGAGATGCTATTCGGTAAAGTAACCGCCACCACTCTCTTACTGGCCGCCGTGTGCGTGTTGCTGGTGCTTTACTCTACTTTACTTTACTTGACTCTATACTAACTTTTCTGTACCTTAGATACCATCTGTAGTGACGAGATGCTATTCGGTAAAGTAACCGCCACCACTCTCTTACTGGCCGCCGTGTGCGTGTTGCTGGTGCTTTACTCTACTTTACTTTACTTGACTCTATACTAACTTTTCTGTACCTTAGATACCATCTGTAGTGACGAGATGCTATTCGGTAAAGTAACCGCCACCACTCTCTTACTGGCCGCCGTGTGCGTGTTGCTGGTGCTTTACTCTACTTTACTTTACTTGACTCTATACTAACTTTTCTGTACCTTAGATACCATCTGTAGTGACGAGATGCTATTCGGTAAAGTAACCGCCACCACTCTCTTACTGGCCGCCGTGTGCGTGTTGCTGGTGCTGGCCTCGCAGACAACCACGGTGGAAGGCAACCAGATAGGCACTTGCATCCGGAACTGCGCCCAGTGCAAGAAAATGTTCGGCGCTTACTTCGAAGGACAGCTGTGCGCGGAAGCCTGTGTCAAGTTCAAGGGCAAGTTGATCCCCGATTGTGAAGACGCCGCGTCTATTGCGCCGTTCCTTAACAAACTGGAATAAGTACCGCGGGCACCTAAATATCCTGCAAACGTGTAACAGATTGAGGCGAAAGGCGGAGCTTATCACGTTGTTTTGCTTAAAAATATTTCAAGGATCTAAATTAAGATTAATTTATTTCGATGCAGATATAGAAGATCCGAGGAGACCGATTTGTAGCCGTTCATTATCTTCAAATAATTTCATCAGGGTTATTAAATTTATAATTATAATTAATAAGTTGTATTTATTGTATTAATAAAACACATGTAAATAAAAAGTCCTTGCTGTTATTATCGTTGAAAGTTGTAACTGTAAATTTTATTTAATAACTGCAATGTTTGTCCTATAGTCTAACTTATATTTATTTATTATTTAAAAACGTAATACTGTAATAATATAATTAGTGATTTAAGCCCATTTAATTTGTTATAACATGTTTAAACGAGTCCAGTACATTCGGGTTATAAAGCGTCTATTAAATACAGGTTAGAATTCATAAGAGTATTTTTAGTTTTTAATGTTCAAAAAACTATATTTTAAAAACAATTAGGACTGACGTGATGGAAGCGAATACATTTCCAAAAATATTAAAATTTTATTTGACTTTTTTGAAAATATGTTTCTATTTATGTGATATGCATATATTAGCAATAAAAATTTCCAAATTATTTTGAAATTACAAAATAAACCCTGACGAACTTCAGAATAATTACATTTTGTATAGAAGTTTAAGTGATTTGCTTACCTACCTTGCAGAAGCTTTTCACTTTTGACTTGCAAACATCCCCTTTCTAACAAGGTGTCTGTTAACTGTTGTTTAGCATTTCTGTTTTCTTCACAACTTGCAATCAATTCATATGTTTGACA
>CM040184.1:87624322-87661822 GCA_022606455.1 Callitettix versicolor
ATAGATTCAGCAGAACTGCAGGCAAAATTTGCAAATCTTTGTACTGCCGAATGGTGACTGAAGGGGCCACAAGGTATGTGGTATGTGGGGAAGCTTTGCTAGGGTCACTTCGAAAGGTCGGGCATGTCACATATAGCAACACAAACAACATAGCTCTTCAATTGCCATGAAAAAGGAAGACATCCAATATGCACATTTAACATAGTCATTGTTACAAATTAGTTGGCAAACAATCCTGAATTTGTTTATCCAGTCGCTTCGGTGGCCTAGTTGATAGCGTATTGGGTTTTCACCCCGAGGACCCGGGTTCGATTCCCGGCCAGGGCTTGGCATTTTCATACGCTATACATCATCCTATCGTCTGCATTAGCCCAAATGTGCTCAATAGTCGGACGTTAAACACCAAAAAAAAAGTTTATCCAATCTCATTAGCTTGTGAGCTGTACATACAGGAAGAGCTGATGTTGTCCGGAGACACTGACACTGAGGTAAAAACTAAACTTGTGCAGCTTGGTCCTAGATAGCATTTCGATAGATAGTTTTCGAAGGCCGAATATATTTAAAATGCCTTAAAGGAAATACTTGGGTATGATTACAATCGCTTCCTAAGATCACTTCCGTACCAAACAAGAATGCATGCACACACATCTAAAGTTGGTCAACTTCGGCTGGGTTCTATTGTGTCCTTGCTGGACAGTCGCACACATCAGTTGCGTCACGTGAATTTGCCAACGGTTGTGAAATAAAATCAGGCCTTTTGCTAAAATAATATCCTACTCAGTATCAGCTGTTGACGTTACGTTTTGTCTAACCGGTGTAGGCGTTACAAGGTCACGTGACATTCAGATTCCTTTATGGTGGTTATACTTTGAAGTGAAATTTAAATTAGTAACTTCACTCAGTGTTCGCTCACCTTAGTGGTTCAATGACCGTGTACCTTAACTCACCTTAGTGGTTCAATGACCGTGTACCTTAACTCACCTTAGTGGTTCAATGACCGTGTACCTAGACTCACCTTATCCCCCTAATCTTACGTTTAATTCAAACAAAAAATAAATAGGCCTAAAACGTACAGCAACTCACATAATGCATCGTTGTTATCTGTATATACTGTTGATTAATTTTTAATTATTATAACCTCCTTACATTACTTTATTGTAAGTAATCTTCCTATTCTTCCAGTTCCAAGTTTATTATTATCCTTGTTACCCTTCTTCTATGGCACGTTAATATCTTCCCTTCAATATGCACAAGTTTATTTGAATTTTTTTTAAATACTACATTTTGATTTAATGTTTGCAAATTTTTTTATATTTAGGTAATTTTTTTTCTATTTTTGACACATTTTTAACGGAAGTTTAATTTCAAATTTAATCATAACCTTTAAACAATATTACTTGTAAACATTACTGTAAAATTAATTTGAAAATGAGCTATTTATAGCGGTCGTCATGGTAAGATACCCTGGTAAACATAGGGTAAGTATCCATCATAACTTTCAGATCAAAATGTAAATGGAATTTAATTTACCTTGGACAGATTCGTTAACAAAAAAAATAATTTAAAATTTCATACTAGAGGCCAGCCATTTTAAAACTTTAAAAAAATTTAAAATAATTTAAAATTTCTAAATGTAAAAAAATAGTTTTTCATTACACAATTTTACGCTTTTTAAAAATTTGATTTCACCTTCGCAATCAGTGTTGCAAACTGCACAAATTTTAAAGTTGTGTTCCTGAAAACAGTCAGGCGTCTTTTTCGTCTTTGCAACAGAATGTGAAATTTAAATTTGCTAATATGTTATGGTTATTACGGTGATATTTTTTTAAAAGGCTTGAGATAAAACATACTCTTTTTAAAAATTTGCTACCATCATGTCAGCGAGAAATCTGCGTGCAGCGAATACATTTCAATTTTCTTCTTTGTTTAATGCTTATATAATTTACAAAAATAAATAGTTTCACGTTATCAGCACAATTGAATGACGTGGTCGTTTTAATATGAAAAGTGTAGCGTAAATATAAATATTTTGTTTAAAAGAAATCGTTTTATAAAATATAAATGATGTCAGTAGTTTTTATTTTCAAATAAATTCAATACTTTCTATAAACAAACACTTACCATTTCTTCTTCTGATGTCGAACTTTTCGTTGTCGACCCTGCGACCGTGGATCTGCTAAGCGGGAGCGTTTGCGACAGAGTGAAAGAATAACGACGCCGCGCAATCACCTCAAAGTAAACTTACACTTGGCAGTTAATTAGAAATTAATTCAATTACATTAAACAATGAACTTGTGTAACGTTATTTAAAAGAAACGGAGAGCTCCAGACTGTATACACGAAGCCATATTACACAACATCTAAAGACTTTGCAAGCGTACAAATTGTGTGTAACAAAGAACACGTAAAGCGTAACAGAAAAGTTTCTTTGTTACTTGTGCAACTTGTTTTGCATTTTTGTTTTTAAAATGAAATCCCATAATTTGGGTACGCAACATTCTGTAAGTTGCAGACGTGTCGATCGATTGTTAAGAAAAAAATATTTTGTGCTATTTTGGATTAGCTCGCATACTATATGGGCTGGTAGTAAAAATTGTTTTTTTATTTTAATTTTTACTACAGGAAGTTTGTAGAAAGAATACTTTTTAAATTGTGATCATAAAAAATAGACCGCTTCCCAGGACCTTTGAGCCGCAAGAAGCTTTACTAGAATGTATGTCTTTCTGTCCCTCAGGAGCTCATTCATTGTTAATACTGATTTCGTAATCCCAACGTGCCCGAATCTGAGCTTTATGATCTATTCAACTGAAGCTAAAGTGAAAGAGCGAACGCCGAACAGCGCGTGGCTTAGCGCACGTATGCGGATGCCGGCTACCAGGCGACTTCCACATTTAATTTAAACTTTCCTACGCTTGCGGGGCTCTGTATAAGTGAACATTTTATTTTTCTACCTATTTTCGGATTCAGGTAGCCGCCTCGGAGACCTAGTTGATAGCGTACTATCGGGCTTTCACTCCGAGGGCCCGGGTTCGATTCCAGCCAGGGCTTGGCATTTTCATACGCTGTAAATCATCCCATCGTCTGCATTAGCCAGTGTACAAGTGTACACAATAACCGGACGTTAAACACCAAAAAAAAAAAAATCGGTTTCAAGTAGCTGGGAACAATCCCTTAAAGCCTAGAAATTTCTCAGGTACTGGCGGAAATGGACTTGTGGGGTGAACATAGTAAACTTGTGGAAGGGAGGAAACTGAGACTGTACTGAACTCCACGTAACTGTAGTTGCTTATAAGGACGCTAGGTGAATCTACCCAATATGGAGTGGAAGAAATAAGAGATTGAGTTAAACATACTAATTCAGTAACTCCTTTGTAGCTGTACAAATGTCTATTGGGAACGCACCACCGCAAATTGAGAAGAGAGGGAAGCGTTATGAAAGGGACCTCTTCAAAAAGACCTCTCACGGATCAAACCTTAAACTAAAACTTAAATGGGCTGCAATGACAGTTCTGAAGGGGACTGTGCTTCAAGACTGGAAGAATGACAACCGGGAACATTAAGGTCCTAGTCAAAGGATAACACATAAGTAGTTACAGGACATGAACAGTATAGGAATTTGCCAAACAGAAACAGTTTGCAGGTTATGGAGGAACAAGAAGAAGTCTGCAGGCCATGTGATTTTAGCAGGAGAGAAAGGATTTTTGACTTCCAGGACCCTGAAGACCTCTAGAAGAAAGAGATAGTCAAGGGATTGCTAAGATTCATTAAGGGCTTCATGTATGCATATGAACTGGAATGTAAGGGGTTTAATTGCAGAATAGGTCCTTTTGACCGCTATGTTAATTTCCATGACTTAAAAAACATTAATGTAATATACTGTGTGTGTGTGTGTGTGTGTGTGTGTGTGTGTGTGTGTGTGTGTGTGTGTGTGTGTGTGTGTGTGTGTGTGTGTGTGTGTGTGTGTGTGTGTGTGTGTGTGTGTGTGTGTGTGTGTGTGTGTGTGTGTGTGTGTGTGTGTGTGTGTGTGTGTGTGTGTGTGTGTGTGTGTGTGTGTGTGTGTGTGTATGTGAGAGTGTGTGAGCGCGCGCTCGCAAATCACTGTAAAATAAACAAATAAATTCAATAAAATGCATAATGTTTGTTGATGACTTATGGGCTACTATTAAAAAAAAATATATATTTATTAGAACAAGATTTAAAAATTGTAGTAAAGTATTTACTTAAATCTTGTTCTTAAACAAAATGTATCGTTTTCTTCTTCTAAAAAAAACTTCATCAGAAATGTATTTAAATTACGATATATAAATTCAGTGTGTAAAGTGTTAAATATATGTATAGTTTTGAGAAAGTATAGTTTTTAAAAATAAGAAAATATTTTAATAAAAATTACTGTTTTATTTTATTTTTCTCTTAAGATAGGCCAACGGGAACAAAGGATTGACGTTGACGCTTAGGGAAAAGCTTTAGCAGTAACTCCAGTCTCGAAACTACGACCTTGATGTGACTGACCCTACTTCGCCACGTCGGCTCCTTGTTGACTCAAACTGAAACTAAACCTCTTGTGAGACAATATTAATGTCTTTTTACTTAGAGAAGCCAACGGACAAATCCAAAACTACATTTATGAATTTAATAGGTTTCGAAATAAATAGACTTCTTAAACGCACCAATAATAATATTTTTGATCATTTTCAACACTTGAACGTACATTCAGAAGTTAAACGTCGACTAAATGTGTTAGTAATTTTTCTACAGTTCTTATTTGCTTCAGTGTTGTTATCTATTCGTACAGCATTTGCACTATTAAAATTATTTCTTGAGTTCGACATTTAGATCATTTCTTTTTAGGAAATGAATATTCTAGCGTCCAGTAGTTACTGTACACGTTAGGCTGCTTGTCTTCATTAAATTTCTTATCCCGCGATATTTTATCTCTTCCTTCTAAAATTTTTGTTAAAGTTTTATATACACTGTCTTTTTCGTCCTCTTTCACTTCACTATTATCATCTTCTATATATTTTCCTTCATGTGTATCTTTCTTACTGTTTCTGATTTTTACACTAGTATCATCTTCGTTATGTTCGTGTTCATCTTCTTTAGTGATCCTTAATGGGTCACTAGGTTTATTTGTCGCTTCAGTATTTACCTTACTATTTACAGGATAAACAATATGCAGAGAAGGGTTTTTATTTTTATCATATGTAGATTTTAACTGTTCTTCTCTGTGTCTTTTATCATTTTTACTTTTTGTATTCCTTCTTGTATCTCTGGTGTTATTTCTAATTCGTTTTGGCTTATTAAACGATGCAACACTTTTCTGGTTATTGTGTAATGTAACATTTTTTCTGTTGTTTTTGACATTTTTATCAACTTTTCTTCGACTTAACTTTCGGTGTATAGAAGATTCTTCGTAATCAAAATCAGGATACTCAGGAGACTTCTCGTCTGACTCGTAGTAATCTTCGTATCCTGAATATCCTTCTGGACTGTCATATCCTGGCTCACTTTTGTATCCTTGATCGTACTGTTCTTCCGAGTAATCGTAAAACGAAGGTTCCGGACTTAGTACAACGTTCTTGGTCACGTTGTTCAGTCTTACCCCGTCCGTTGAGTTGTTGGCTGTTAGCGGTTGTTGTAATAACTTATGCACCTGTTTCGTGCTGAAGTACCCGACTGTAGGGAATCTGTTCGGTAACTGCGTGCCGTAATTTCCCTTTACCTTATTCCCTCTCGAAGCTTTGAAATCGTGTCCAAAACCTCTCGTAGCGTTTGGACCCGCTAACGGTTCTTTTGTATAAGTCTCGCTGGTTTTCGTGTTAGTTTGGGGGAACACTTGTTCTACAAATTCTGACTTCAACAAGCTTTCATAAAACGGGTTATGATATGTGACAGACTTTTCTTTTTTCGGAATAACTTCCAAATTCTTGTTTCCTTTATCGCTGTATTCGTCTTTTACGTGTTCATCGCTTTCATCATTTGTCTCTCCTGTTTTATTCAACGCTACGTATTCATAGTCCATGTCGTGTGTATCGTAAACATCGATTATTTCCGGTTTTTTCTCTTCTTCATTCTCATCGTTATAATCATCGTAATCATTGTCAGCCGGGTTATCAAAATGTGAATATAGTGTTTCCGGTTTATCGCCATTTTGAAACGTTCTAGTAGGTATATAATCGTACTTGGCTTCGTCAGTAACTTCTGAGTAAGATTTTGGCTGCAAGAAACTTGTATAGTACGATCTTTTCCTTTGAGTTGAATCATGCTGTTGATCTTCAACTTCCTTTGTTTTATTAACATCCGCACTGCTTCCGCTATTTTTACCAACTACATCCTGTGTTTTGTTATCGTTGAAATTTTCTGTTTCGTTTTTCCGCTGTTTTCCGGAAATTGTTTGATTCACTGCCTCGGCTTTCTTTGTTGCGTTACTTTGCGTTGAACCTTGTTCGGATACATTTTCGCTGAAAGATCTTATTTTCTCCCAAAACGTGTCACCGTTCTCTCTTTTCACTCTGCCCAAGCGTGCTCGCAATAACTGTATGTAAACAACCGAAGGGACCGTCAAATACGCGAGGACCTTCTTAGGCGTCACTGTCCCGTCCACAGTCTGAAGGTTTACGTCGGAGTTGATGGCGTCCTGCTGCACCCCAGGGAACACTACAAAGTTCGTATTGTTTGCAGTTTGGTTGTCTTTGTCAGGTTGTACTGTTGTTGCTTGGATCGTTAGGTTTATCGATTTCTGAAAGAGCGAAAGTAATTTAAGTTTAACTGAATGTTAAAAAGAACGCAAGGTTTAATTGAAGTAATACATAAACAAAAATAAAGGTAAACTTTAAATTTAACACGAAAATATAAAAAATATGTACAAATTCCGTACAAAATAACTTTAAAAAAATAAAATTAGTAAATTTTAAACAATAATATTAAACTTGTATCATTTTGATTGAAAGGTTTTATAATGTTACAACACGGTGAAACTTGAATAAGTTTCTCTAACATCATAATTGTTTCTCTTATTGAATTTTGGATTTATAATAAATTTTGTATTCCTTTTTTAAAAGTAGAATTACTTTTACAGCATATGGTGTTTACTATCAGCACAAATGAGCAGGCTCTGAAGAATGATTGGAAACATTCAATAATTAATGAGCATGCAACATTAACAATAAGTGCGTTTTAAAAAGGCAGTTTCCATCTAGAAATGAGCAATAGAATAAGTTTTGAAAAGTTGTTAAAATATATGGTTTTTCATGAGTTTTTTTAGAACGATCATTGTTATTTTTAAACGTTCAATAAGACAATCATATTTTCAAAAAAAAATGAGTAAATCAGAAATAGAATTTTACTTTTTAAAAGTGAAATGTTATGTCCTGTTGTAGTTACTGTTTTTGCGCATTGGAAATATTCATCTATTTCGTCATTACACTTTCTTGTGATTTAAATTTCCAAAGTTTTCTAAATTTCGCTAAAGGTTTTGTTTTTAATTTCACTAACGTCATTTTTTAGTACATTTTTTCTTAGTGAAACTATCATTATATAAAAATCTACACAAATTTCTTTGGACGTTATTTTCTGTGATTACAAAAAAGAATCCCCTTTGGTCTAAGGACGGACATATTATGAACTATACTTTATTTATTAACGTTAACTCACCACCTCTCTCTTGTCAGATTGCAATAAACTTAAATCATATTGTCCATTTTGGTTACTTTACTCTCCATTTAATACATTTTTATTTTTTAAATTTCTCTCCAATTTAATTTACAATTTTTGTTTTTATTTAAATAAAATAACTTTTACTTACATACACTGTACACATTGATTTTACCTGTAAACCAAACACCGAATATGAAAATTAATATTATATTAAAATTACGTAATGAAGTACAAAACTGTACACAAAATTACATACAAAATTAAAATTAATATTTTCAAGTTTTTACAGTTAAAGTTTTACAATAATATTTAATATAAAGTTAAATTATTTTTTGTTATCAATCGTATAAACAATCGATTATTACAAAACGTATTCATATTTCCTTTAAGGAAATTTCTAGTGAGTGCTGCTATCTATACAGATTTCACGAAACTGTAATCCTGAATGAAATTCTAGTTTCTTTGTAGGTGCTGCCCCCAGTGAGTGAATTACACACTTTATTTTTGTAAATGTATCGTCAAATTTAAAATTCAATGGATTCCATGATTATGGATACATAAAGATATTTAAAAATAACATATGGTAGAAGAACAACAACCGCTGAGTAAATATTAGATTTTATTTATAATAGTTGTGAAAAGATTTAGGATAAATAAAACCTGCAGAACTCAAACTGAAAAAGTCACTTTAGTTGATTAATGATGAACATTGTGGGGTGACAGATATTTAAGTAACCTTGGTTTTATATATATATATATATATATATATATATATATATATATATATATATATATGTGTATGACGGTAAATATCTGAAAAACATAAACATATAGGAAAGATTGACTTTCCATGTTTACAATCCTAAGTTAGGGAAACAAATATAACAGGAATTACCAAATAATTATAGATGGATAAATGTAATATAGATGGAATTACCAAATAATTATAGATGGATAAATGTAATATAGATGGAATTACCAAATAATTATAGATGGATAAATGTAATATAGATGGAATTACCAAATAATTATAGATGGATAAATTTAATATAGATGGAATTACCAAATAATTATAGATGGATAAATGTAATATAGATGTATAAGAATGCAACCATAATGGGAAAAAATTAATGTTGTGGAGAATAAAACCTAAATATTTACGAAACATTAACATTGGAATACATTAAACATATTAACTTTCATGT
Organism: Callitettix versicolor; assembly: GCA_022606455.1. Lineage (NCBI taxonomy): Eukaryota > Metazoa > Arthropoda > Insecta > Hemiptera > Cercopidae > Callitettix > Callitettix versicolor. The sequence continues at coordinate 87,633,181 of CM040184.1, forward strand.
TATAGTATTATTTATAATATAGTACTTTCTACTTATCTGTACTGTAGTACTTTATGCGTTACCTGTCGCGGCTTCGCCCACGAAACTTAAAACTTTTCATTATTATAATAATTTAGAAACATAAAAAAATTTATTAATAAAAGCATGATCATCTAAACTCATGATTATTTTACAGTGAATATGAAAAAAATATTATAACCTGAATATGTTGTTTCATTGTCTTCAAACGTGTTCCATTCAAATTTAAGAAAATCTGATAAAAATATTTTTTCTCCAACTATAACTTTTTTTACATTTTTAATCTTTTAAGGAATGAATTCGGAAAAATGTTGAAATATGTGTTTCATTATTTGTGTTTCATAGCATATTTCCAGAATATAGGATCCAAAACAAATATTTTTTCAATGCAAAATTTTATACTCCTTTCTACATTTTCTACCCCCTTTCAATCTCTTTAGGGAATGAGTTTTGGGAAATGGTGAAAAATATATTTCATTACTTGTATTTAAGAGTGACTACGTTACGTTTTAAAAAGGTCAGACGAAAAATATATTTTTCTAATAAAAATTGTTGTACGTCATTTTTACCTCTTTGTGGGGTGAATACTGAACAATCTTTTTTCAGTGCACCCCTACATGTGGTGGTAACCCTGAAAATTTCAAATCTTTAGCTATTATAGTATCGGCTATAATATTATTAAATTTGGACTGGGTAAGTAGTTTAATGACGTCAAAATCAAATTTTTGAAAAATTCTGTCTTAGTGTACCTTGACATTGTTGTAAGAAGGTACCCTGAAATTTTCAAGTCTCTAGCTGTATTGGCTGTACGTTGATTATTCAATTTGGACTGGGTAAATAGTTTAATAGCGTTAAAAACAAATTTTTACAAAATCCTTTCTTAGTGCACGTCTATATGGTAACATAAATGTATCCTGAAAATTTTAAGTCGCTAGCTGAAATAGTTTTGGCTCTGCGTTGATTATGAATCAGTCAGTGAGTCAGTCAGGACTTCTTCTTTTATATATTAAGATTATTTATACTCCATAAGTAAAAACCAGCACTATAAAAGTGTTGCACATTAGAGCAATAATCTTTCAAGATTTCCTTATGTCTGACCGAAGTTTGAAGAGAACAGATGTATAAACTAAACGAAAACAGTCAGCTCGGTTACTTAAAACTTTGCTTTGGAAATAAGTAAAACCATAAACAGCTGGTTGTGTCAAGACTCGTAAGGTGGCTGTGTACTTACCTTTTTATAGCATCTTGTTGTTCTTCTCTTTCTAGACATCTGTTCAAATATTACTTTTACACCAGTAAGGTGCTTTGGGTAGAAGCATATTGAGATCATTGCAAGATACATCCTAAGTTCTAATTATATTATAACATGCAAATAACACTGTCATTGAAAAGCAATAAACAGAAATAGTAAAAATATGTAACGAAAATCAAACTAAGACCTTTAAACAAACTTCCAAGCAATACAAGTACCATTTTAAGTCAACTACATTATAGCTTAGTCATCTAAACTAATAACCAATAATGTACAAGGGGAAACTTACATACTTTACAAACGTATGCTAATTAGAATAATAAAATTAAGTTAGAGAATAAATATTAAAATATTCAAAATATATTTAATATTAAATATATATTATAAAATATTAAAAACAAGTTGCTTAAAGCTGTAGATTCATATGAATGGTTAATACGATACGTTGTTTGAGTATACAGCTATGTAGACAAACAAGAAACTCAGCACTTGTGGCAATCTGAAAAAACTGATTTTCCAAAATCTGAAATTATAACCATACATGTAGAATCATAATTTAATTTAGTGAACAATAATTCAGTTGGAAGTCGAAAATTAAATCTTACCGAATCATGGCACTCGAAGTAAACACACATGCTTTTGTAGACCATGAAGTCTATTTCAAATTTTAAAACTATTTTCACTCATGATACAACTAAATTTTTAAATATTTTGGGTTGCCTTATGCTGCCAACAATTGGCGATAGTTTTGAAGATTGTTTTTCGTTTTTCGATAACGTTATTATGGTATGACTGTATTGCATACTTCAACACAGTCTGGCAGTATTTGTCAAGCGGAAACAGTTGAAGGTATTTTTGTTTTAAATAAATAAAAGACGCACTTTTCATGTTTATTATAACAATTGTTAGTTTCCAGTACTACCAACAAATAATATGAATTACCGTACCATCATAGATTTGGTTAGTAAACATTTTTGTCGATACTAAGCTACTGTCTTAGGGGCTTAATTAATAAAAGACAAGGATATATGTATAAAACATAGCAAATGTATTGAGTATAAAAATGATTTTAATGAATGTTTGACAACTAAATCTAGAATGGTGAAAACTTAACTATTTATAATGTTAGAATGACACAGGAATATAAAATAATAATTAACTATTTGAAGTAGGTTAATTTGTTTTAACTACTTATTTGATTTATCTTATTGAGCAAAATGTACATTCCGTAACACAATTCAATTTTGATTTATTAATTTTATGACATCTGCAGTAAGATAAAATTAATTTAAATATTCGTTTTGTATTGTAAAATAAAAAAGTACAACATTTACAAAAAAGCAAGCAAATGAACTACAACATAATTAACTTCTACACAATACTGCACTACTTTAAAAATCAAAAACTACTCTAATTGCTACTGAACAATATCTACCCTAACGTACAGACATCAATAATTTACTATTTTAACTTTACAACCGAACCCTCAGTTAAACATAATCATAGGTTAATAGCTAATCGTGTTACAGTGGAACTCTGATTAACCGGACTTGAACTATCCGAACTGTAAATTATCTGTCACTATATAAGAGAATTAAAAAAATAGAAAATGTCTTTTCGTATACAAAATAGGCGCATTTTTGTAGATGTGACATTAAATATCCGATTAACCGGACTGCAACTATCCGAACTGTAAATTATCTGCCACTATATAAGAGAATTTAAAAAAATAGAAAATGTCTTTTCGTATACAAAATAGGCGCATTTTTGTAGATGTGACATTAAATATCCGATTAACCGGACTTGAACTATCCGAACTGTAAATTATCTGTCACTATATAAGAGAATTAAAAAAATAGAAAATGTCTTTTCGTATACAAAATAGGCGCATTTTTGTAGATGTGACATTAAATATCCGATTAACCGGACTGCAACTATCCGAACTGTAAATTATCTGAATCTATATAAGAAAATAAAAAAATAGAAAATGTCTTTGCGTATACAAAATAGGCTCATTTATTTAGCCGAGTAACATTAAATATCCGATTAACCGGACTGCAACTCTCGGAACTGTAAATTATCTGAATCTATATAAGAAAATAAAAAAATAGAAAATATCTTTGTGTATTCAAAATAAGCGCATTTATTTAGCCGAGTAACATTAAATATCCGATTAACCGGACTGCAACTATCCGAACTGTAAATTATCTGAATCTATATAAGAAAATAAAAAAATAGAAAATGTCTTTTCGTATACAAAATAGGCGCATTTTTTTAGCCGAGTAACATTAAATATCCGATTAACCGGACTGCAACTATCCGAACTGTAAATTATCTTTGAGTACCTGACGATATAAAAACTAGAAATTCGTTCCTCCTCAATTAATATACGAGATGCATTCTTTTATTCATTAGTTATTATTTTACATTTCAAATTACAAAGGTAGTGAAGTGGAATGTAGATTAGATCTTATCAGGCTATATTTTATCTCTGTAGTTCAATTTTAGATCAGAATAGGTCATTACAGCGAACATATCGCTTCTCTCACTCTTCCTCTAATCAGGCTGACCTAACCTCAAAACAACTGAGTGAACCGTTTCATGTTTTCTAGGTTGTGCATTTACAGCAAACCTAAAGTTTTATTTACATTGTATTTTTGGTGTAATTAAATAGCACTAAAACCTATAATTAATGTTTTGTATTTGTTTCCTGTTATATATCATTTGTACTAATTTTCTGTTGTCCCCCTTTATTCGGAATCCTGCAAAAGCTATTCAGTCCGGTTAATGGAGTTTTACTAAAAATAATGATACAACTAACTGTATTTTGTATTTATTAAATTAGTTACGTTAGATTGTTTTGGTGGAATTCCGTCAAAAATATTTTTAAAAATTGCTTAATTTTTCAAAAATTGTTGATTTTTATTTATACTGTTTCGTCAATTGTTATTTTTTTAAATTCTTGCAAAAAGGATTCCAAAAATTTTTACACTTATTTATCAGGATCTTAAGGGCGAAGAAATTTTAAAATCCCAACAATTTTTTTACGGAAAACAAAAATATTTTGTAACACGTACAATACAGAAACATTAAAAAAAGGGTTTGAATTTTTTAAAAATTAAAATTTGAAATTATTAAACAATTACAAGTGTACATGGCCACAAAAATAAATTTATAAAGAAATTTATTTACAATGTCTCAATTAAAAATTATTGGTAACCATTGTTTAAGGTAACGAATAAAGGTTTTATCATAAAAAATATTCTTATACTAAAGTTAGTAAATTTATTTGCAGTAAAAATATATAAAAAGTTTAAACTACTTTTGGCACAATCTACATTTCAGACTGTATTTCATTTTAACAATATTCAATAAATGTTAAGGTAATTAGACGATGAACAGGAAGACTGTATTCCTTTCATTAATACAAACACTACTACATTTTAAAGGCTAAATGTAAATGCATATGATCAGAGTTATTTACAGTATAAATGGTAATGAGTATTTTATAAAAATTACTAAGTATATACAATAATAAAAAAGTAACAAACACCATATTGCTACTTTTTACACAGGATTCAATACAAAACAATAAATATACTTGGTGTATGAATACACATGGCTTATCATGGCAAGTCTGTTGATTATTTACAGCTATCACTTTTTCAAATACGAGTTGTACGCTGAACCAATGGTACTCACGAATTGGGCGTGTGGTGCGCCATCTTGGTACTCTGCCCACTTTGTTAGGTCTATACTCGGTATGATGCCTGCCCGGCAAGGAACGCGCGGGTTTCTAGAAATATAACAAGAACATTTAAAGTTTCGTCAAACAGATGATTGTATTCATTAAATGTTCGGTTAAAAGAACGTTCATTCGATCTTCCGTTACGTAAAGGATGTTTGTTAAATTTAATAACTGTTTTTTGCTGGTAATATGGCCGTTTAACGAACAGCTGATCTTTTCAGGTTATCTGTACAATTGTTTTGATAGTTACGTGTTTTGGTTAAATTTGTTTTTTTATTGTTTCTAGTAGCAGGCCTACTGTTGCAATATTTATATTATATTGTATAAAATAATCAGAAACTATTTTTAAAAAATTAAGTAATTGCTTTGTAAATAATAATAATAAAAGTGATACGCTGAATAAAACAATAACTTTTATTGATTGTAAAACGTAACTTCTAAAAATATATTCAAGTATTTTTAAAGAAGGTCAATTATTTTAACAGGCGTATAACAATTTTAACAGACTCTCTAGCAATACAACCTGTAAACATAAATTAAATCCTTAAATCTCTTTTATTTTAAATAGTGTTTCCTAACAAAGGTTTCTGCAACACAATTTTATCTTTAATATGGCTCTAATATGACATTAAATATTAAAATTTAATGAACGTTCTAGAAACAGAGCTAAAGTGTATAATAGAGACATTAAATACCTAAACTACTGCAGTTATTTCATGGAATAACTTTGTCAACGCGGACATGATACGACAGGCAGGACTCATTTACCAGCTTTGTGTTGGCAAATACGAGGTGTGTTCAGAAAGTAAAGCGAAATTTTTAATTTCGCAGGCTTGGAGAGTCCGATTGTCAAACATTTTTTTATTATGTTGTTACACATGCCCTTAAAGTATGATAAAACTTTCAGCTGTTTTCATTGTTGACTTTGTCTCTGACAGCCACTAAGGTTAGACACGTTTTTATGAGCTCGGCGATTTTCGTTTGTTAAAAGAAATAGATCAAACAATTTGTATCAAATTTTGTGTAACAAAGTGTGTGAAATGTTAACAAAGGCCTATGGTGAGTCTGCTATGAGTAAAGCAAGAGTTTACGAGTAGTATAAACGTTTCCAAGGAGGCCGTGAAGACGTTGAAGATGACTAACGCCCTTGACGGCCAAGCACATCAACTACTGATGAAAACGTGGACAAAGTAAAAGAAATGGTTTCGAACAATCGCCGAATCACAATTAGAGAGGTCGCTGATGATGTTGGCATATCGATTGGATCATGTCATGACATTGTTTCCAATGTTTTGTGTATAAAACGCGTGGCAGCAAAATTCGTTCCAAAATTGTTGAATTTTGAACAAAAACAGCGGCGAATGGAAGTTGCTCTCGATTCACTAAATGAAGTCAACGACGATGCAGAATTACTGAAACGTATTATAACAGATGACGAAACATGTGTTTATGGATATGACGTCGAAATTAAGGCTCAATCATCCCAGTGGAGGCATTCTGGCTCGCCAAGACCGAAAAAGGCCCAAGTGGGGTCGAACGTGAAGGTTATGCTCAATGTGTTCTTCGATATTAATGGCATAATGCATCATGAATTCCTGCCACCAGGTGAAACGGTCAATAAGGAGTCTACCTACAAGTTCAACGCCGTTTGCGTGAAGCAATCCGATAAAAACGCCCGGATCTGTGGAAAAACAATTCATGGCTTTTGCACCACGATAATGCACCAGTTCACACTTCATCGCTTGTTCGAGAATTTTTGGCCAAAAACAGTACTGTAACGATGCCAAGCCTCCATATTCGCCAGACATGGCTCCGTGTGACTTTTTCATATTTCCATAAATAAAGAGAACCTTAAAGGGCCGTCGTTTTACATCCGTAGATGACATTAAAAGCGCATCGCTGAAAGAACTAAAGGCAATATCAAAGATCGAGTTTGAGAAGTTTTTCGAGGATTGGAAGAAGCGCATATTCTCCAATGGGGACTATTTTGAAGGCGACAATATCAATGTAGATGAATAAATAAATATTTTGTTCAAAAAATTAAAATTCTCATTACTTTCTGAACACACCTCGTACTCGTATATCCACGCCTTCCTGTGTGCACTTAAAGACCCGTCTTTCTATTAAAATGTGTTCAGTTATTGAACGGACAGCTTTATACTTGGAACTAAAAGGTCCTCTTATGATCCGTGTTTTGTAATGCACTTTATTTTTATATTGTATAATTATTTTATTTATTCCGTCAAATAAGATTTATGCTAAAGACAAATAAATTCAGTTACATGCCTGTTGTTAGTAATAACTTAGTTACTTCATGGAATTAGTATGTAAGGTGTACAATCAAAATTATTCTTTTTTTTATTCCATAAATATATGACTTACATAAATAAATGCAATGCACAAAAATAAAAATTAGTTTAGCATTAGTTTGTAATTAAATTAACGCTAGTTTCCCTTATGAGGCGAAAAACAAAAATTGTTATATTTTCTCTGAAGTAACTTACATTTCATGGTCGGGCAGCACCATAGGGTAAATCTGTATCGTGTCCAACAAGTCTGTGTTGTCGCACATTATACGAGAAAGTTTGATTTTACGTATTTCCTGAAGTTGTTCTGAAATTTACAAAAAATGACACTTAAGTAGTTGTTATTTATTAATGGCAACAATACTTAAATTTACAGTAATCGTTTATCATACAGTCTGTTTTTAATTTAATTAATTCATGAGATTAGATTTTTGTGGTTAGAGAGTTTAGTTGCTTCTGGCATTGCGATAAAAGGATATTGTGCAAGCTTCTTGGATTCTAGTTCTGTAGACTAGTGCTCTCAGTGAGTTTCAGCAGTCCACTGACTAGCTCCTGGAGGTCCTTAAGATCCTGGAAGCCAAACATCCTGCTAGCAAGGAACTCACAATCTCACAATTTCTGGAACTCACAATTTGTGATCTCCAGTTTTCTCTTCCTTCCTGCATAACCTTCCTGCATAACCTACCTACATAACCTTCCTGCATGACCTTCCTGCATAACCTTCCTGCATAACCTACCTACATAACCTTCCTGCATAACCTTCCTGCATAACCTACCTACATAACCTTCCTGCATAACCTTCCTGCATAACCTACCTACATAACCTTCCTGCATAACCTACCTACATAACCTTCCTGCATAACCTTCCTGCATAACCTTCCTGCATAAACTTCCTGCATAACCTACCTACATAACCTTCCTGCATAACCTTCCTGCATAATCTCCTTGGTATGTTCTTACTCTGTCCATGCGCAGTGTCCTCTAAAAGTCCCATGATTTTCCTGTATTGTTATTTGACCAAAACCTTAATGTTCCTGGTTGACATTCCTCCAGAATTACAGTACATCTGTCGTAAGTACTGTCACGGTAGCCAATAATGGGCTAAGTTTTCTCACAACCAAAGTTTGATCTCTGGGAGGTATTTTCCTTCTAGCCTTTTTGCTTCCACCTTTTCTCTTCTAAGTTTGCCTTTCGCGCCCCCCAATAGAGTCTTGTATGTTTACAGCGTGTATCTAATTTTATATAAACTTTCGCTCTTAATGACTTTACATTTTTGCTGCAATTTGTCTTCTTTGGATTCCCTAGGGGTGGGTACAACCCCAATTTCCTCTCACTGTATATTATGTTTACAGTACAAGTACACTTTTGCCAGTTCCACTTGGTTAATAAGCTTTGTGAGTTTTGCCGGTTTGTTTTCAGCCATCTTACTCCCATAGGTAGCTGGAACGGGCATGGATACGTGAAGCTAGATTAAAACAGGTGGTCACGTGGTATTCATACTCCATATATTTAAGCTAAGCTCCGTCTATGCCTGTCAACCTTTCGCTGTTCCACCTTGATTTGGGACAAAGGGATTTTTTAAAACTATACATGAATATCCAAACACTTACTTAATTATTTTTATATTCTTCTTCTTTTCTGCTAGGGTTATTATCACTGTGTTCAGTATAATGATCTGCCTTCCCTAGCTTCGTCAATTCTACTTTCGTTGACGCGTTTCGGAGAACCTCCATCTTCAAAAACTATATCTATACTCAGTATATATATATATATATATATATATATATATATATATATATATAGAGAGAGAGAGAGAGAGAGAGAGAGAGAGAGAGAGAGAGGACTATAGGTTTAGTTTTTGAAGATGGAGGTTCTCCGAAACGCGTCAACGAAAGTAGATAGAATTGACGAAGCTATGGAAGGAAGATCATTATACTGAACACAGTGACTTACTTAATTGTTAATTAGAGAAGTATCTATCCTGTATATAGTTGTTGTTACAAAACTTCTACTTCCAATACATACAAAATATGCAAAGAATTACCCCGCAGCGGGGTGCAGACTAGCTGCACCTATTGAGAGGATTTAGACGTACCTCGCGGTACCCGAGTCTAACATACACTTACACTTACAACACTACACTTACGACTTTAACACTTTACACTCACACTTACATTTAGGGAGGCGATAATGGCCTCAATGTGCTTTTCACCTTACGTATTAGTTATACTGTTAAACAAAAATAACCATTGAGAGCATGGTTGTCATTTCAGTGTAGCTCAACAAGTATACTACATTCATGATGAACCTTATTTACAAGAAGTCAGTATATATACCTGAAGTGAATGTAGACGGTTGGTTAGGCAGTTCGTACCAGAAACGATCCCCTCGACGGGCGTAGCTTAGCTGTGTGGCGATGATGCAGGCGAAGGTCGGCCCTATCATACTTCCTGGAAGAGGTCGTTCAGATACGCCACCAGACCATAGATCGACGTCATTGGGGTGTCTTTAAATAAAGTAAACAGTATTGCTAATTTATCTAAACATAGTAACTTAATGCATTTGAACAAACCGGAATGCTTTCAAAGAATATTTTCAATAAATTAATTTTGTGTGTTTACTGAGTTTGACAGTAAAGAAAAACCGTTCATTATTCCTTAATTAGCTCTTTTACTACACAATTTAAAAAGTACAAGTAGCGAATTTTGAATAAGTCTTAATGGTAAGACCCTGCTACATAATGACCCCTCAACCTTGCCAACACCAACTATCACTTGGTACTACTTACATAGCGGGACGTAATACCACACAATAGATAAGGGCTTAATGGATTTGACGTGAAAGAATTACGAACAAAATTGACCTTACGTATTTCTTGTAGTTATTCTAATATTTAAAAAAATTAACTTTTAAGTAATAGTCATATATGGATACATAACCTACATTATTTATCAAATAGTCTATTTCTAATTAGTTTTATTATATTAGATTTATTTTTGAGGTTATGTGGTTTAATAGCTCGTGGCATTGCGATAAAAGGATATTTTGCGCTACCAAGTTTTTTGGGTTCCATTTCAGAAGGCTGGTGCCCTCAATGAGTTCTAGCAGTCCACTGATTGGCTCTGCTGTAGGATCTTAGAACCCTGAAAGCGAAACACTCTTTCCACCCTGCTGGCAAGAGCCTCACGAGGAAGTAGCCTGCAGTTTCCTCTTCCTTCCTGCACACCCTACACACGAGTTCTTGCTGGTATATTTTTATTATATTCCTGTGCACCCCTCAATACAGTGCCATGTTGAGACCCGTGGTTTGTCTCAGCTCTACTCATTAAACATTAAGTCTTTAAAAAGCTAACAATAATTCTGTTGCGCTTTAAACAAAGACATAATATTATTATTGTAATATTTTATCGTAGCAATTGATGAATGCCACTTTTAACCTTCCTAACAATTAATTAAATCAATATTTTTAATAAAAACTTAAATTTTGTCCAATAAAACCAACTAATTTTTAATTATTCATTTCGTAACTGGTAGTAATCCAATTTCATCCTTAAAAGAATTATTGCCGGCGGAGGCAGCTGAAGTGAGCAGCTGATGGGCTTAGCGACCCCACCATACCTCTAGCTCATTCTACTCTTTCTCATTTACTCCACATACACACAACGCACACACACACACTCTCTCTCTCTCTCTCTCTCTCTCTCTCTCTCTCTCTCTCTCTCTCTCTCTCTCTCTCTCTCTCTCTCTCTCTCTCTCTCTCTCTCTCTCTCTCTCTCTCTCTCTCTCTCTCTCTCTCTCTCTCTCTCTCTCTCTCTCTCTCTCTCTCTCTCTCTCTCTCTCTCTCTCTCTCTCTCTCTCTCTCTCTCTCTCTCTCTCTCTCTCTCTCTCTCTCTCTCTCTCTCTCTCTCTCTCTCTCTCTCTCTCTCTCTCTCTCTCTCTCTCTCTCTCTCTCTCTCTCTCTCTCTCTCTCTCTCTCTCTCTCTCTCTCTCTCTCTCTCTCTCTCTCTCTCTCTCTCTCTCTCTCTCTCTCTCTCTCTCTCTCTCTCTCTCTCTCTCTCTCTCTCTCTCTCTCTCTCTCTCTCTCTCTCTCTCTCTCTCTCTCTCTCTCTCTCTCTCTCTCTCTCTCTCTCTCTCTCTCTCTCTCTCTCTCTCTCTCTCTCTCTCTCTCTCTCTCTCTCTCTCTCTCTCTCTCTCTCTCTCTCTCTCTCTCTCTCTCTCTCTCTCTCTCTCTCTCTCTCTCTCTCTCTCTCTCTCTCTCTCTCTCTCTCTCTCTCTCTCTCTCTCTCTCTCTCTCTCTCTCTCTCTCTCTCTCTCTCTCTCTCTCTCTCTCTCTCTCTCTCTCTCTCTCTCTCTCTCTCTCTCTCTCTCTCTCTCTCTCTCTCTCTCTCTCTCTCTCTCTCTCTCTCTCTCTCTCTCTCTCTCTCTCTCTCTCTCTCTCTCTCTCTCTCTCTCTCTCTCTCTCTCTCTCTCTCTCTCTCTCTCTCTCTCTCTCTCTCTCTCTCTCTCTCTCTCTCTCTCTCTCTCTCTCTCTCTCTCTCTCTCTCTCTCTCTCTCTCTCTCTCTCTCTCTCTCTCTCTCTCTCTCTCTCTCTCTCTCTCTCTCTCTCTCTCTCTCTCTCTCTCTCTCTCTCTCTCTCTCTCTCTGTCACACACAAACACATAAGTGAAAGGACCTAGACAGACCTCATGGGCACCCGAGTCTAGCACACACTTACACTTACAGCACTTCACACTCACACGTACATTTAGGGATTTGCTGTGCTTGTTCCGTTACGTCTGGGAGTGGCGATTCTGCTTGGTTTCCTTTGGCGGGGCCAAGTATGTGGAACCTGATGTGTGCCTAGCACTGCCGAGGACCTCTGATGGGACAGGTTCTGGAACCGAGCAGCCTATAGGCGCTTGGCAAGCGTATGAATGTTGAGTTATGGGTGTCGGAGCCCATAGCTGGGTCTATCGAAACAAATGGTTGCATTCTGTGAGTACATAGAGGGCGGCTGCCAGTGGTACTTGGATTTGGGGAACCGTAACTTTGTACCGGAACCCATTCCTAAAATATTCTGGAGTGCTGACAGACATGTATTTCGGCTCCAGGATATCTGGAGGTCCCCCCCCCCAATTTATTGGGGATTCTCGCTTTAGTTCGAGTATCCTGGGCTGCTAGTTATACTTGTTATTTAAATTTTTGTTTAATTGATTTTACTATTATAGTTTGTTGTAGTTTTATTTTCTTATTTCAGTAAATTTTGTTAAAATTTTTTTATACTTTCATTTTTCATGACGGCGATGATAACCTTAACGGTTTTTCGCCGGAAAAAAATAAAAGAATTATTTCCCCAAATAATACATAACCTCAAAACTTCGATGAAGTTAATATTCGGTAGGTAAAATTAGTAGAAAAAGTTATGGACTTTGCGATATTAAGAACTTTTATTTGTTATTAAAATTTAAATCGCACACATTAGAAGCGTAAATGGGCCTTCCCAGATTGAATGATAAACTTCAATAAAACCACTGCATAACCTACATAACCACTGTTTGTCTTGATTACACACTGAATGTGCCTATTCTGTTCAGCGTCTTATGAAAATCGGTGTGAAATTATGAGTTTTGAGGTTTTTGAGCAAAATGTTTGATTTGTAATACAGTAAATACACAGGAAGCTTAAGTTTGTGGTCCGATATAAACACATAAGCGTGCCTAAACATTTTGTGTTATTAGCAGAACAATGGGCCTATTAAGTAGCATAGTAGAATAAGGCTAAGGAAATCTACAGATGCAACGTCATATGGCTGTGTCGAGACGTGCTTCTCCGTCTGTATTGGACAAATAAGCCTTTTATTAAAAATTCTTTTAGAAATGGTTGCGTTCTGTGTGACAAGTCAAGTTCAGTTAATGCAGGGCATAGGTGTAACACGATAAGTTATTGAAGGCACTTAAAAACTATTAAAACCATACAAAACTAACTACCCCATACTTTGTTATTTTAAAAACGAAGAGAAATTGAATACTTACTCGAAGATGGACATGTATCTAAACACTGTTGTGTTGGGCATGCTGCCAAACATTTCCTCGAAGGTGTTAGCCGTTGGAAGACCGCAGAACTTCCTGTAACCATTACTTTCTGCAGTTAATTAACGTTACATAAAGTAATACACATTCAGTGACATTATAAAGTATAGCCTACACTTTCTAATACAGTGCAAGTTTGTGGTCGCACATGAGTGGTGGTCTTGATACAGTAACTCTAGAAACTCGATTATTAAAAACTTTTGTAACAGGAATAAAGTTGTCTAGTGAAAAACGTAGCATTGCTTTCCGTCTAAGGTCCGATACATTGGTCTGTAATGCATTGAAATGTAGGTAATCGTCCTAACATGTTGACGTAGTCAAGTTATGTTAAGTATTTATTTTTATTGTCTGTGTCAGTCACGTGACGTCTTCATTTTTTTTCACGATTCGAAGATCTTAATTATCACTTTTGTTATGAGGATAGATATGCAGCTAACGTTCGTTAACCATATGGTCTCCACCAAAACTGGTGAACTTTGAAATGTGCTGTTTCAATATCTGTAGTATAAAGTTCCGAATAACATTATTGAATAACTAATAAACAAACAATCACATTTTTAATTTAATATATCAAAGCCAGTGATACTATAAATTGATTCAATCATAGCAAAGTATTGTATACCTATCTTTTTACTTTCAAACACCTTGAAGCATATTTTTATCATGTTTTAGCTCAAGCTTCAGCCTAATGCACAAACATCTCTGCACTAACATTTGTATTTTACAAAAAAAAAAATATTTGGCGCAAAAAGGTATTATTTTTCATCATAACAAAAACATGCTTACACAATGGGAACTACGACCTTACGTCATCACAATACATTCTTTTCTTCACTTAAGTGGTTGAAAGTAAGTCACATCTTTATATGATAATGAATTATATATACCCCGCAGCGGGGTGCAGACTAGCTGCACCTATTGAGAGGATTTAGACGTCCCTCGCAGTACCCGAGTCTAACACTACATTTACAACACTACACTTGCGACTTTAACACTTTACACTCACACTTACATTTAGGGAGGCGATAATAGCCTTAATGCTTTTCGCCTTAAACTAACAAATATATATATATATATATATATATATATATATATATATATATATATATATACATACATTACATATATATATACCAATACATATATATATATATATATATATATATATATATATATGTGTGTGTGTGTGTGTGTGTGTGTGTGTGTGTGTGTGTGTGTGTGTATTAATAGTATTCTGTTGGTACCTGAACTCCATATAACCAGGCACCCCGAACTCGCGCCCTCTTTGCATGTTGAAAGCGACCAGATCCAGACCAAATCTCATGCCTGGTTTTTTAAGCAAATGATTCGTTACCTGAAATAAAATTGAAAATTACATTATTCACTTAAATGTTTCAAAGTATAGAACCATAAATTATTATTAATTAGGTAATATGCTATTGTGGAGGCCATCATGGTAATACCCGGGCCTCCACAAATGAGCGCTGATCCTAGAACGATATTTTTACGGTATTAAAAAAAATATATTATGTTAGCACTTCAAGCCATATTAATTTGGATGGAATTTCATTCAAACTTGACATATTTCGTAATATTTTGGAGAAGGTCAAAATCTGTACGGTTATTATAGAAATGGCGGCTATTTCAAATCGTAAAAATTCGTGACATGTTTTGCCCTAAACATTTAGAAATATTATTTCACAAAAGTAATTAGCTTTAAAATATACATAAATTATTATATCGAAGTTTTGAAATATGTGACATTGAAGCTTTGTTTTGTGAAGGTAAAATCATATTTTCAAAAAATTATTGAACTTTTTGGATTTGTTTTCGTCACGTCAGCGTGCCATGAGTATTTGCTTCTATAAGTCCTGAACTGTTTTTTGTTGATATTATTTTTAAATTGACGGATGTTTTCATTGCTCGGTTATTTTCGGTTACGTTCGGCTAAATTCGCAAAAGTTTTACCGTACTTGTTAAAAAACACAGATTGTGTTTTAAACAAATATGGTCTGATTTTAAAATTTTTAAGATGAGATAAATTTTATATTTTAAAAAATCTACGTAAGTAAGTATACGTAAACTGTGGAATATTATTCAGTTCATTAATTACTAATTTTTGTAGCCTTTATAAGATTTTAATGAACATGTAAGTACGAAATTTCAACCGAGATATAGAACGATCCGTCCGTATGGGACATTTTTTTCTAAAATCAGACTATACATTGTGTTGAGTTCTAAGATATAGACCCACTTCTTGAGTTATTGAGTCGTCCATCGCCTGAGCCACTTGGTTCATCAAACCCATCAAGTACTCGTCCATCACTCCAGCCCGGTACAGATCGTACGGTCTTCTGATTAAGTCTGACAGACGTTTTGATGCTGAAACAATGCAATTTATTTATTAGTGAATTTCCGTTGGAAAATAAACTATTGGAATAAATGCTATGGACAGGACCTGGGATTTTGAAATGACATCAATCCTGACTCCTAGAAAACGTTTTGTTGTGTGTGTGTGTGTGTGTGTGTGTGTGTGTGTGTGTGTGTGTGTGTAACTTATTTTCAGTTTCTTGGTTGATTTCTACTCTAGTAGTTGCTAATTCTGCTTATGGGAAAACGCATATGCTATATTTTGCTTTAAAGAACTACTTATGTTCTTGCAAATCACATTACCAATTCAAGGCGCAGGTTAGGCAAAACGGATACACGGCATAGTTGAATGTCTGATAACATTTAACTTTCGCACATTGTGTGTGTGTGTGTGTGTGTGTGTGTGTGTGTGTGTGTGTGTGTGTGTGTGTGTGTGTGTGTGTGTGTGTGTGTGTGTGTGTGTGTGCGTGTGTGTGTGTGTGCGTGTGTGTGTGTGTGTGTGTGTGTGTGTGTGTGTGTGTGTGTGTGTGTGTGTGCGCGCGCGCGTGTGTGTGTGTGTGTGTGTGTGTGTGTGTGTGTGTGTGTGTGTGTGTTTTCAGCACTCTCACGTTTGCAATCTTTATGATTAAATTTCGCACGAAATACGATTTCGATAAGTAAATGTTCATGTGACGATAATGGTTCATTTTCTAATTGCAAATATAATTTAAAAATTCATAACACTGATACATGCAGATTTTAATAATTATTTTTAACTTTGAAATTACATTGAAAAAAGCGTAACGTAAAGAAAATATTGATGGAAATTCGCTTCTATCACGTCAGCGAGAAATTTTCGTGTCGTGATTATCATGGTGGATGGAATGAAGTCGGGTGATTTTTTAATCTTTTTGCACTTTATTATTATAAAAGAATACATTAATTACTACAGAATGAGCTATTTCTAAGATAAGTTCGATATTGTACTTACAGATAAACTTGTGGGCTTTGCTCCAACGTTCGACAGCTGTGGGCAGGAGAGAGTGTCCGAACCTGAACGCCGCCGCGGAGAAAGCATCAATGATGTTAGGGTTCACTTGTTCGTCATAACCGTCCCAATATCCCTGTAAGTATAACTTATCAGCTGATTCATCGAATTTACTTATCTATTTGCTGTCAAACAGTTTTATTGTATTTAATTATCCTGACTTTTGGAATTTTGTACATTAAATACTACTCCCTCCGTAGCTGGACATGGCATCAGGAGGGTCCGAGACTCCCAAAATTACGAATTAGGCCATTATTTATGGAAAAATGTGTGTGCCCCCTCCTATACGTTTACTCACCTCTTTTTGCAAAATAATTCCAAACTTTTCCATAACCTCTTTCCCTAAGATTATCGGAAGGAATTCGTTGTAAGTGATGTGTTGGATTTCAGCAATAACGATTCTTCTGGCTTCCTACAACAAAATCGTTTTTGTTTAGTAATCAAATGAAATAACTAATTATAAGTTATAAAATAATTATGAAAACAAAATCAATACTTGATAAAGAGTTTCATCGTCCCAGTGTGGGTTTATTTTGGCCAACTCGCCCGCAATTCGGTTGTGTTCTCGCGCCATCAGTGTGTGCATGCACGCGAGGACCAACTGTTCGTTTACCCGAATTTCACCTGAAAATAAAAATGTAATATTAACAAGTTAGACATTACATTAAATGGTTTTCATAGAAGTAAAATGTTTAGTTAAATGCAATTGTGACTGTTACATCATTCGGTCAATGCTGATGGCTGACTTGCAGGGCTTTCAAATCAAGTTTGTCAATAGGTTAAGTGTAACTTTGTCGGGTTATCATTACGAGTGTTTATTCCTTAACAGTAAAATTATTTATATTTTAAAATTATTACAATAACTTGTTATGAAGCTTTACATATGATTAAAATTTGAACAAAATCTGATGAAACTATTTTGAGAAATTGTACTGGTTTTTAATATTATTTTTACCTCATATTATATTATTATATTATAATTATATTATAATATTATTATATCTTTCGAACCCAAATATTTGGTCTTTAAATATCCCGTGCTTTTTTTTAATTATAAAATATTTTTGATTGAAGTTTTGAGAATACTATTTGTTTTGTTTTTATTTATCAACTTCCTTCTTGATAAATAACTTTCTTGTTATTGAATTAAGTTATCGTTTCGCTCTTTGATTGAAAAATATTTTAAAAAACCACCAAGCTTATAACAATTAAAAGTATTATTTTTCAGCTAATTACATGTCATTTAGAATAAACTCATTAGATTGAAATATCACGTGGAAAAGACCACTATAGTAATTAGTTGAACCTGTGTACAAGTTCGTGTTCTATCAAACTGTCCGCTACCTTACCCACTGAGCCACAAGTGCTGCCTTTAAAAAAACGACCATAAAAAGAGTTATTTTTAAAAAATTCCTGATCAATCTGAACAAATACGTACAATTTATTTACAAATTATTACATTATTATTTACAAATTACAAATTATTTACAAATACAAATTATTTAAGAATTACCTGCTTCAAAACAGAACTGGGAACTGTTGCTCCTTGTGCAGCCTTCGTCTGGAATGTCCAACTTCAAAGGCAAAAGATCTTTTAGACCAAACTCAGAAAATACTGGGTTCATACGTAACTGGCCCATGTATCCGGAACGTAAATGCCTGAAGAGAAAATGTTTTTATTGAAAATAAAAACTGAAATCTAAATATAGATGTCAAACGTTAATTTTAAAATAAAATTATCAAAAAGCAATACTTTCAGTAAACCAGAATCTTATTATGCCCTACTCCGCATTCACCAGTTATTTTCACTGTTATTGGAGCAAGCATAATGATCCAAACCTGGGATCAATGTTTTTGGGATCGTTAAACATATAATCCATATTTTGTGTTTCCTATTACAATCTGGTAGTAAATGAACTATATTAAATACCTTATAAAAACCATACTACAAAATGGTTAATGGAAACATTCCCAGATGACGTTAAAAATCAGTAAGTATACGGAAACCCCTAAATATACTATGACGTCCGAAGTTCAAAGTGTTTTCAACCTGAACGCCCTCCCTACGTACCTGGCGAACTCTTCAGTGACTCCGTAGACCGTGTTTCCGTCGATGACTCCAGTCAGCGTGTTGTAAGGAGTTTTTGAACCTGAAATCAAGCAACTGAACGTAAAATACTTTTACAAATAAATGGTGCGGAAACTTAACATTCATTTATTAATCCCTAAACAATTCGGTTGAAGCTATCGACAATATTAATGCACTTTTAAAGTCTTTATCAGATTTTGCACAATTTTTTTCAAGTTACGTGTTGATTTACAACTCAGTTATTGTACCAAATTTAAAATAAATAAATACATTTTGTGGTAAATAGAACAAAATAGTGTTTTTGACAATTCACTCTTAAACAACAAAGATTTTTATTTCAAATTTCATGGAAGACTTTAGTTACAAAATCTTCAAATACTCCGAAAAAATTATGACATTCTGTTTTAGCTCTTGTCATTAGCTTTCGATTACTTGTGGTCTGTAAATAGCTGATTTTATTCCTTCAAATCCGATATTTATTTATTAAAAAGAGAAATTCATGAAACGTTTTATTGCCTTGAACTGATAACATTAAAATTATCCTCTTACCAAGTCGGCAGCCTGGACGCGCTGAAGGGAAGGATCTGACGAAGTCGTGACATTTGACATTGTATTTGTGGTAAAAGTAGTCGTCCTCGGGAATGATGATCTCCAGGCAGTAAGGATGCTTCTGGTGAGGCGGTCTGTTGCAACATTCTTCGGGGTCGTTCTTGTTTCTAGGATCTAAAATGAAACATTCAACATTACTTGTTGCTATGTGTTCGATTTCACTAAAATAACGACAGCTATTGAATATGTTGAGTCTGCTTACATATTTGAATACTATATTAAACTGTGTTTGCTGGAAACACTCGTACTTTTAAAATTCTAATTAGATTTATATTTTAAAAGTTCTGTAAACGACCGCGTAGAGCGCTGTCATTCAATCACGTACTAGCAAGTTGCTAATATACAAATTAGACTTGAGTTTCGCATTCTATTATTTGATTATAGCCCAGAATATTGTATGTAACATATTATTCAAAAGATTCACCATTATTAGGGAGTTATTCAAGTTATTTACAGCACAGATTTAGAATAGAAGATAACACAGTGTGCTACATATGCCGATTTACTGCAACGGTGTTGCCAATTCGTGCATGCTACCCCCCCAGTGTTTGAAATGCTACAGTGAGTTTCGGCGGTAAGATTAATATAGTTTACTAGCGGATTGCCCGTCGTAGTTTCGCAAGCCTTACGTTTAGAATAGAAAGTATAATGAACAGTGATGATTTTTTAAAGGGGAAAAGCACATTGAGGCTATTATCGCCTCCCTAAATGTGAGTGTAAAGTGTTAAAGTCGTAAGTGTAAGTGTATGTTAGACTCGGGTACCTGTTTACCCCTTTACATGCTTACCCCTTAACATGTTTACCCCCTTTACATGTTTACCCCCTTTACTTGTTTACCCCTTTACATGTTTACCCCTTTACATGTTTACCCCTTTACATGTTTACCCCTTTAAATGTTTACCTCTTTACACGCTTACCCCTTTACGTATTTACCCATTACGTGTTTACCCCTTTACACCTTTACCTGTTTACCCCTTTACATGTTTACCCCTTTACATGTTTATCCCTTTACCTGTTTACACCCATTACATGTTTACCCCCTTTACTTGTTTACCCCTTTACATGTTTACCCCTTTAAATGTTTACCCCTTTAAATGTTTACCCCTTTTAAAAGTTTACCCCTTTTAAATGTTTACCCCTTTACACGTTTACCCCTTTACATATTTACACCTTTACACGTTTACCCCTTTATATGTTTACCCCTTTACATGTTTACCCCTTTACATGTTTACCCCTTTACATGTTTACCCCTTTACATGTTTACCCCTTTATCTGTTTATCCCTTTACCCGTTTACCCCTTTACATATTTACCCCTTTACATGTTTACCCCTTTACGTGTTTACCCCTTTACATGTTTACCCCTTTACATGTTTACCCCTTTACCTGTTTACCCCTTTACCCGTTTACCCCTTTACATGTTTACCCCTTTACATATTTACACCTTTACGTGTTTACCCCTTTACATATTTACACCTTTACACGTTTACCCCTTTATATGTTTACCCCTTTACATGTTTACCCCTTTACATGTTTACCCCTTTACCTGTTTATCCCTTTACCCGTTTACCCCTTTACATGTTTACCTCTTTACATGTTTATCTATTTACCTTTTTACTGCCTTTACATGTTTACCCCATTACCTGTTTACCCCTTTACATGTTTACCCCTTTACATGTTTATCTATTTACCTGTTTACCGCCTTTACATGTTTACCCCTTTACCTGTTTATCCCTTTACCCGTTTACCCCTTTACATGTTTACCCCTTTACACCTTTACCCGTTTACCCCTTTACATGTTTATCTATTTACCTGTTTACCGCCTTTACATGTTTACCCCATTACCTGTTTATCCCTTTACATGTTTACCCCTTTACCTGTTTATCCCTTTACCCGTTTACCCCTTTACATGTTTACCCCTTTACATGTTTATCTATTTACCTGTTTACCGCCTCCCCTTTACCTGTTTATCCCTTTACCCGTTTACCCCTTTACATGTTTACCCCTTTACACCTTTACCCGTTTACCCCTTTACATGTTTACCCCTTTACATGTTTACCCCTTTACATGTTTACCCCTTTACGTGTTTACCCCTTTGCCTGTTTACCTCTTTACATGTTTACCCCTTTACATGTTTACTCCTTTCATAAACATGTAAACACCCTTTTACATGTTTAACGTTTTATGTTTTAGGTTATTTATCAAGAACATCCAATACGTTTTTCCAATAAAAAAATGTTTTACCAACCATTTATTCCTTTATTGGTTAAATATTTAGAAAGCATTTCTTAGTGTAGCCCTACATGGTAGTACGAAGCTACCCTAAAAATTTCAAGGCTCTGTCTGTCACAGTTTTGATCATAGTGTACTTTGATTATGAATTAGTCAATCAGTCGGGACATTGCATTATGTTCAGGATTAAATACATGCGCTGTTTTGGTAAATTTTTCTTTGACTAGTTTAGACGTGAATATTCTTAAACACAAGTTTTATTGTTACTTACCAAGGGGCGTGGCTGTCAGAGTGAAATCATGGTCCATAAACTGTCCCCAAGCTACGACCATAACCGTGCCAGCGTGATCGTGGTAGCCTTCATCAGGGTGCATAGTGCGGGATACAATACGGGGGATGGGGAGGGGGTTGCCGAGGACACCCGTTCGAGGCGCGTTCAACCCGTCGGCGAACTGAGGTGGAACTAACCTGGTTTTAAAATAAGTATTACTGTACAGTATTTCAACCGAAACAATGAGATACAAATGTAACAAAACTAACTAAAGTAATGGAAAACACAAAGGCGTGATATAAAGTTAAATAACAATGAATAAAACGTTTTATTTGTACATTTTTTGAACATATGATTTTACAATCTTAATCTGCGTTAATCCTCCCTATTGATAAATGAACTTTATTTAGGTTTATTTTCAATTTGTAATGTAGCTTTGTAAAAGCAGATTTTAATGCTAACTGTGAAACCACATGTTCAGCTTCCGAAAGACAGCTGCTGTAATTATTTGTTTATGAACTCAAAAATACGAATTACACTTATATATATATATATATATATATATATATATATATATATATATATGTATGTATATGATTCAATGTTACTTTATAAAAATTAGTCTCTGCCAGGTGAGCGAAACAGCTGTTCGCTAGATCGCAATGAACACAAATGTTCACAGAGGCCTACCTTGTGAACGGAGTGTTGATGGCTCCCCAGGTTGGGTTGTTGATGTTGTTGCAGAGGCCGTCATGCCTTCGGTATTTGCCAGGATGACATTCAACGTTCGACAGATAAGGCGGACACACTTCCTGGACGAGAGTCTTGCTGGTGTCTATTAGAGGAAGGCCCTTCTCTATATCGTCAACGCTGAGTCCGTAACTAAACACAGAATATTTGTATACCAATACAATACTCAGGCAAAGCACATTATGACACTAGCAAAATTCTCATTTTCTGGAACGATCAAAATTATTTTGAATCTGTTGAACGGATTTTGATTGGCAACGAACTTTTCTAAACTGTTAATCAAATTTATTTTTGTGACAAGTTTATATAAAATTGGAGTGCTCAAACACACGAACAAATAACAGGAGTTCAATGATTTTAGTAACTTTTGTTTACATCTCTAAACCATTTTGTATTAGAACAATTTAAGCTCGTTTATTACAAAACTATTATAAATCTGACTTCTGTACATCGACTTCAGACAATTCGATAAGATTTTCTAAAAGAACTGTATTCAGTATGTAACCAAAGAAAATTTATTAATCAAGCTCAAAAAAACTATCATCAGCAATCATCACATTTTACTCAAACATTGCTGATATTTGTCTTTGCAAGTCACTGTAACAAATTAAAAATAAACGAAGTATGTGTTTCGATCGTAAGATCTGGGTAACTTTCATATTTATGAAGTCTTCCAGTAATATTTACGTAAGTCAAATCAGCCAGTGGCCAAACAAAACCAACCGTGTTTGTCGATAGATAATTAATTTAAAACCATGTTTTTTAAACACTATGTGATAGAAATGTCAACAATGAGTTGAATTATTAAAAAAAACAGATGTTTTCAATTAGTAACACATGTAGGTTTCCAAAAAGCTGATATAAATTTTAAATTTATAAAATAATTCAAGTATAAGTGTATACATTTTTTGAAAAGAGTGAGTGTATACACAAATTTTGAGCAAAGTGTTATGAGCATGTTTTGGAAAATTCGTTACATAAGCCCTACTCTATTTATTTTTTGCGAAAATAATTGAATACGTTTTAATATAAGTTTATATATAAATAAGTTTTAACTTATATAAATAAACTTATATAAATAAGTTTTAATATAAGTTTATATAATTGAATATGTTTTAATATATACGTTACTAACATAAGTTTTTAATGTTTTCATAACGTTTATCTGTAAACCCTTACGTCAATGTTTGAAAATAAGTATTTATAATCTTTTCCAAAAACATTGTAAGTCCAGCACCATGCAAGTGTTGAGTGTTGACAAGACGCACGGTTAGCAATCAACGATTTCTCGCTTCGCTCAAGAAGCAGGACGCCCATGACCGAAATAATGCAGATTGTTTTGCAGCTTTTCAATCAGTGGATAATTGACTATTCTGCCCCGCTTGTATTTCATGCCAAGGTCAGAGTCAGCTTTGCTTAATTCGACGCTATCTAAGCAAGCTACGCATTCACGAGAATAAGCCTAATTAAAACATTAATGTATTCTTACACAAAAACTAAATTTGTCAAACTGGAGATACCGCTATAAGGCACATAACCTTCAGTTTATTAAAATTGCTTGACCCACATTGTCAGCATTAACAAACACACTTAGGCCTGAAAAACGTACTTCACTTTTCAGTACCAAATCTCAAATAAAGTTGGCAGGTTTTATTTTTGCATTTAGGCTGAAATTTAAGATGGTTATGGCTTCAGTAAGAACATACAAAAAATATTATTTTCATTCAATAGTAGTGTACTTTAGCAAAATGCACATATACGTTTTAAACTTATTGAATAACACCTTGGAACTTAAATCAACGTGCCACCCAATGAGATTCTGTAAAACTGTCAATTTGTACAAACCCGTATCTGGTACAATGACGCCGGCTTTGCTGCTCCCTGTTTGTGGTTAATGTACTATACGTATATATACATACATATACGAGGTGTGTTCAGAAAGTAACGAGGATTTTAATTTTTTGAACAAAATATTTATTTATTCTTCTACATTGATGCTGTCGCCTTCAAAATAGTCCCCATTGGAGGTAACGTACTTGTACCAGCGCTTCTTCCAATCCTCGAAACACCTCTCAAACTCGATTTTGAGATAGCGTTTAGTTCTTTCAGCGATGCGCTCTTAATGTCATCTACGGTTGTAAAACGACGGCCCTTTAAGATTCTCTTTATTTTTGGAAATAGCGCAAAGTCACACGGAGCCATGTCTGACGAATATGGAAGCTGGGGCATCGTTACAG
This sequence comes from Callitettix versicolor, assembly GCA_022606455.1. NCBI lineage: Eukaryota > Metazoa > Arthropoda > Insecta > Hemiptera > Cercopidae > Callitettix > Callitettix versicolor. Next base: position 87,658,156 of record CM040184.1, read on the forward strand.
TACTGTTTTTGGCCAAAAATTCACGAACAAGCAATGAAGTGTGAGCTGGTACATTATCGTGGTGCAAAAACTATAAATTGTTTTTCCACAGATCAGGGTGTTTTTTTTTCGGATTGCTTCACGCAAACGGCGTTGAACTTGTAGGTAGTACTCCTTATTGACCGTTTCACCTGGTGGTAGGAATTCATGATGCACTATGCCATTAATTTTGAAGAAAGCAGTGAGCACCTTCACTTTCTACCGCACTTGTCGAGCCTTTTTCGGTCTTGGCGAGCTAGAATGCCTCCACTGGGATGATTGAGACTTAGTTTCGACGTCATATCCGTAAACCCATGTTTTGTCACCTATTATAATATGTTACAGTAATTCTGCATCGTCGTTGACTTCATTTAGTGATACATGAGCAACTTCCATTCATCGCTGTTTTTGTTTAAAATTCAACAATTTTGGAACGAATTTTGCTGCCACGCGTTTCATACATAAAACATTGGAAACAATGTCATGACATGATCCAATCGATACGCCAAAATCATCAGCGACCTCTCTAATTGTGATTCGTGATTATTCATAACCATTTCTTTCACTTTGTCCACGTTTTCATCGGTAGTTGATGTGCTGGGGCGTCCAGGGCGTTCGTCATCTTCAACGTCTTCACGGCCTTGGAAACGCTTATACCACTCGTAAACTCTTGTTTTACTCATAGCAGACTCACCATAGGCCTTTGTTAACATTTCACACACTTTGTTACACAAAATTTGATACAAATATTTTGATCCATTTCTTTTAACAAACGAAAATCGCCGAGCTCATAAAAACACGTCTAGCCTTAGTGGCTGTCACAGACAAAGTCAACAATGAAAACAGCTGAAAGTTTTATCATACTTCAAAGGTATGTATACCAACATAATAAAAAAAAATGTTTGTCATTCGGACTCTCCAAGCTCGCAAAATTAAAAAATTCTCGTTACTTTCTGAATACACCTCGTGTGTGTGTGTGTGTGTGTGTGTGTGTGTGTGTGTGTGTATACTATATACATTTATATATATATATATATATATATATATATATATATATATATGCTTAATTAATTGTTAAACGTAATTTATCTTGTTGCAGTGAAAATACTCCGTACACTTAAACTGTCGACGGTGGAAGCTGTTGATGTCAGAAACAGACGGCAACAAAGATTGTAACACTTCCAAGTATATTCTTTCTTCTTTGTCTGCCATAGTCAAAGCTCAACCTGGATCACGTCTGCTCCGTTAACCGGAATTACAGTTGTCTTTTCTCCTTTGGTCAAGACTCTGGTTACCGTTCTTGTCCAGTGGGTAGTAGAAAGCATGACAGCAATATTGACCTTGAACTTATTAAACTTTTGTTTTCGCCATAAAACATTGTAACATTTTATGGTTTTATAAATTATATATATATATATATATATATATATATATATATATATATATATATATATATATATATATATATATATATATATATATATATATATATATATATATATATATATATATATATATATATATATATATATATATATATATATATATATATGTGTGTGTGTGTGTGTGTGTGTGTGTGTGTGTGTGTGTGTGTGTGTGTTTAGCACACGCTCACGTTCTCAGATTTTATTCAAACTTGGCACGACAATCGTTTTTGGTAATAGCTTGGACAAGTTCGTTAACCGGGAAAATTAGTTTTCCTGTTTGAAAACAGTGGCGATTTTAAAACTTAAAAAATCGCAACATTATGTCCTGTATGTTCTTTACTGACATTACCTTTATAATTAGCGTTAAAAACTGTATAAATTATCGTTTTCAATGTTTAAAATCATTTCCTTGAATCTAAAAAAAATACTCTTAAAGCGACCAGGGTTCCTTTTGTATTTTTCAATGTCACGTAAACGTTTAATTTAATACTATATTCAGATTTCAATGCTGTCTATGATTGCGAAATCGTATTTTCATAATAGAATTTTTAGAAGATTCGCCATCACAACAGCGAGACAGCTGCGTGCCGGGATTATTACGAATATCAACACATTTTTTAATTATGTAAAAACCGAGTAATGAAACAGCTGATGGTTGTACAGTTATGTTGATCAATGAGAGAACACGACCTTGCTACTTACTTCAACGTGCAATGAACGCCCGTATAACTGTCAATTAGTACAAACACGAATGTAGTACAATGACGCCGGGTTTTGTGATTCACGGTTTGCGTTGGTTCTATTACAATTTGTGCTTAAATCTAAGCACCTGCTAAAAACAGTTAAAATATTGACACGTTAACCGACATTTCTTTAGATATATTTTTTGAAAAAGATGGAATTTGTTTACATTTCCATGGCATTACTTTTGTTATTTAAATGTGCCAGAACTATTAAACATGATTTTAACCCAGTTTGTAATAAGATTTTAATGTCCAACATTGTTACAAAAATCTCAATTCGTTTACAAGAACGATTATATAAAGAAAATATTTAGCCAACGAAATAACTAATTTTTGGATTGAAGAGGGTCGTTCAGGCTTTACGTCTCTAAATCCAAAAATAAATTATTTTTTGTTTCCTGTCTGTATTATTTTCTTTACTCCTTGTTTTATCCAATAAAATTTTGTATTAAAAACTTCACAACTAATTACTAGTGATAAAATTACTGTATTCCAAATAACTGCACATTAAATTAATTAAAAATCAGTATTAAATATAAATAGTTACAATTCAAATATTATTTAAAGAGACTAGGCTTTACGATGGAAGCAGAAAGGAATTACTTAGTTTCATGTTATTCCTTAGAATAGAATAACAATAATTCAATGGACTTATATCCTTTATTCCTTACTTTAGACAATAAAAATTGAATCACAAACTTCACAATTAATTACAATGTAATAAAATTACTGTATTGCAAATAACTGCACAATTAATTAATTAATATCAGTATTAAATATAAATACTTGCAATTCAAATATTATTTAAAGAGACTAGGCTTTACGATGTAAGCAAAAAGGAATTACTTGGTTTCATGTTATTCCTTGGAATAATAATAATTCAATGGAATTATTTTCTTTATTCCTTGCTTTAGACAATAAAAATTGAATCACAAACTTCAAAATTAATTAGAAGGTGATAAAATTAGTTTATTCAAAATAACGCATAATTAATAAAGAATCAAAATTGATATAACAATTAAAATATTATTTAAAGAGATAATACTTTACAATGCAATCAATATACACAAATTTATGCCATTTAAAATTGAATAAAATGGACAACAAAAGCAGTTTTAAACTGTTTAAAAAAACATTGTACTCCTGAATATTTTTTATTTAACTGGGATTGTATTCAATAAAATCTCATCCAGCTTGTGAGAGTAGTTTTTTGAAATTACAAAGCCTGTGTCGGTCTAACCGTAAGTGGCCTCCAAGTGTGTATGTACTCCAAGTCATGTACTCATCCACATTCAGAGAAGTATGACACACATTGCTGGGAGCTAAGCCTGACATATTCAACCACACTTATTAATTTTTCCGAAAAACCTTCTTTGAAAGCGCATTTGTTGGTAAAAATTGTTAAAATCTCAAAACGGACTACAAGGGCAATTCTGATAAAATTTTAAACGTACTTTGTCCATAAATATATTTATTTTC
>CM040184.1:87666822-87674322 GCA_022606455.1 Callitettix versicolor
TCTCTCTCCCTCTCTCTTCCTCTCTCTATCACCCTTTATCTCCCTCTCTCTTTCTACCTCTCTCTCCCTCCCTCCCTCTCTCTCTATCTCTGTATCTGTCTCTGTTTGTCTGTCTCTCTCTCCCTCTCCCTATCATCCTTTCTCTCCCTCTCTCTTTCTACCTCCCTCTCTCCCTCTCTCTTTCTACCTCCCTCTCTCTCTCTCTCTCTCTCTCTCTCTCTCTCTCTCTCTCTCTCTCAACCCTTTATACTTAGTGATACCACCCTACTAACTCTAGTACATTCTACTGCACCGATAAATACTGAAAACTAGAATTGCAACCAGGTCGTTACAGAGGTTTGAGTCGCTTGCCAATTTTAAAAAATCTCTTTTTTTTATATTTTTGTTTTAAATACAATTTCGCTTATAGTATTTAGCGTTAAAATCTGTTTAAATTAAATACTTTAATTTCAAAAATGTGTTGAAATGTATGAAATCAGGTTTTCGGATGATTATAAGATTAAAAAAAACACGTCAGGCATTAATTTCAGCACTTGAGCGAGAAATTTGCTTGCCACGATTATTAATTACAAACTGAACGTTACTTATTCCAGTCTAGGATTGGTTGTCTGATTTAATGTTGCAAGAGCAGTACTGGACAGATGTCATGACATACGGATGCATTGTGTAGCCTATCCGGTAACAAGTTCTTTGATAATGTGTTTTGTATTTGTTACTAGACAACAAGTATATGCGAACGTGTCGTGTTTAATTTGCTCAGGTTTGAACGTGAATCAAGATTTGTTTGAGTAGTTTATTTATAAATGATTAATTGGCTTTACGAGAACTGAATTTAGCGGAAGAACGGATCTTTGAAGATCTGTTCAGTATGTTTTAAAACATTTGTAGTATTAATGTTTTATTTTTTCACATAACCATGCTTCAGCAAAACTGGAACTGCTGCATTATACAGAATGCGTTTTAAATGAGACACGTTTTTATATTTTTGAATGATTTCAAGTTTTTTCTCATTATAAGAATTTTTTGAAATCCTTTTTTGTTAAAAATTCAATCTAATTTGTATAAAATCGTTTAATTGACGTTTACTAAACCCGTGCACCAAATCTATCGATATTTTGTTGGTGACGTCATAACTTGAAAACGGCTGGACCGATTTGATTAATTTTTTTCCTGATGTTGGTGGTATTTTAAGGAAGGTTTTTAAGGAGAAATAATATTATACTTAAATCTGAAAGTTTGTTTGTTTGTTGTTCAACCACACATTAACTTCTGGACGTATTGAGATTAAATTTGGTATAAACATGGTTTAGATACCTGGGATGAACATAGATACATTACCGTTTTAAAAAACTCCATTATACTACTTACCTAGTCCAACTTAATTATTTAGTATTTAATTTTGTGGCAAGTGTTAACTGTATAACAGTTATGTTTTGTACGTTTATTATATATTCTTTCTTTATATTCTTCTTTTATATATTCTTATATTATAATATTCTTCTTTTTTATTATATACTCTTTAATTTATTATATATTGGTAAGTGTAAATAATAAATATTTCAATTATTTTAAACATTGCAGGTAGCAGGGTTACACTTGGAAAAGTCATGCTTTTCCCACGGCCAGTTATATGTAGCATGAACGCTTGTGTCAATGCCCACAATGTGTATGTATTAGCGCCAAATGGAAGGAAAATAATGCTCTATTCTGTACCCACGATTGCAACGGCCAAGGAAAAGTGGAATTAATAAGGGATGTTAATTAACAGCAGGTAAAATTGAAGATGGAGTTGGATCATTAATTCGCAGCAAGGCAGGACCTGCGACTCCACTGACAAAAAACTCCTGCACTTATTCCTGATTTATATTGTGTTGTTTGTTTTTCCTTCTGTAACTATTTAACCTCTGCCTGTATTGACAAACAACCTGAATTAAATAAGTTTTTAGGTAAATGCTTCCTGCGTCGACCGACAACCTCGGTTGATTGACAAAATCTACGTTAACGCGAGCGAAGCCGCGGGCAAAAGCTAGTTTTAAATACAATAAGTGAAGCAAAGTCTACTAAACACGATAAGTAAAACCAATCTAATAGTGAAGTTCTTAAGAGACAAGGAATTCAGTGGGAATACCAAGACAATAGACTAAGGATTTTACCAAGTGCTGGAGAAGGGAGTAGATATTGAAATGTGTCGTGTTTCCCGACTTGGGGAAATAACCGAACGTAAAAAAGATCGCGTAATATTTTTGTACGAATACTTTTCTTTCTACCGACAACAGTGAATTCCGAACGACTCCATTAAACGACTCGTCAATTAATTACGTAACGACAGTTGATGAGAATCATTAATATTAAACGACGGGAAGAGAACGTCTGTTATTTATGTAACTGGGTGCCTTGGTGGCGGGACGTTGCCAAATAAGAGAAATTAAGTTCATAACTACAGAACTGGAGAAGTGAAAGAATCTTTGTAACAGCTCATGAAGCGTGTATACATACGTTTTGCAATAACTCTTCGCCTATTGGATACTGAAGGCGTGGGTTAAGCTAACAAATACTAGTCATGTAAATTTCAATGTGAAACTTCGCTGTTTTAGTCGGACTTGCTGAAAGGTTTTTCAGCCTTTGACTGATCCTTTATATTCATCAAGAACTGCTTTAATTATTGAATGTGTACAGTTAGGTGTTGAGCCGCATCACTCAGAGTGAATAGATACCCTGTAAGTGTGTGCCGTTTTGTTGTTCAGTGAGAATTTTTGTCTTGTAAGCTACTCCATACATTGTGTAAATTAGACTAAAAAGAATATTATTATCTACTTAAAAGGTAAGAAAAAGTGTACGGCAGTAACTCCAGTTTTAAACCTGCCACACTGAAGTGAGCAAATTCGACTGGTTGGTGCTTTTCGTAAATCGAACACGCTGCCCTCTCTTAATATACAGTGAGTGGTATTTGTATTCTGTATAGCTGTATTTATTCCGTCTGCTAAACAAACTTTTATTCAAAAGTAAGTTTACCTAATTCGAATAGTCTGTTGCACGTACTTCCTTCAAAAGTCAGCAAAGAAAATATTCCGAGAATATTCGCAACGATTAGAACCAGTCTCAAGTGTTCAGGTAACCTCTTGATCTCGATCCGGATGGTTGAATATTTTAACAAACAAAACATCTTGTACCTAGCTCTTTCTTAAACCAATATTATTTAACGGAATGGCTCAACGACTCTCTAAACTCTCGTTCTTTTTTTATCAATATTTTCCTGTGACTTCTGGGTAGCGGTTGGACGGTGATTTGCAATATTATTCTCACTGTTATTCAATATTTACTTATTTCTTATAAACTGTGCGGAAACACTACACACGTCTTCTAACGTTTAATTATTTTCACGGAAAATCAGGTTCAGAAGCTGTAGGAAAACTGGAAAATCGTTAATAAGATTAAATATAATTCTTTGGTCATGTACGAAGAGCCATAACCTAAGTTAATATAACGAAATTGAAATTAAAGACGTTTGCAGTTTGAAAGTAAACATTCAACTCCGTGAACGATCAGGAATTATTTTTAGTTTTTACTAGAAAAAGGATTAAATAATTGTTTTTAAATAATTAGATGGATGCTACCTTACTTTGGCATACATGAACAATTTCAACATAATTTATTAATTAGTTTTAGTCTTGTCTCCATCTTGTTCGTCTGTTTCCCTCCCCTCCGCATCCTTAGCCTCAAGGAAACTTAAAGATAGTTAATATCACAAGATCGATTTTTTTACAATGTACACTTTGTTAACGTCAATACACTATGTTAACGTCAACGTCAATACACTTTGTTAACGTCAATACTTCGTTAACGTCAATACTTTGTTTATACGTCAATACTTTATATACGTCGTTTCATTTATATTAGAATAATGAAACGAGGGATCGGCATTAACGGAAACGGTATATACTTCGTCAGTAACTGCGTCTTGATCCGATGACTTTGAGGTGCCCAGTCGCAGCAGACTGTCCGATGTCTTAGCCACATCCACCACATAGCTTTCAACGTACTTTTTTACGACGTGTAGTGCAGTGTATAAAGAATTCCAAAAGATTTGGACATGTGATACTAGAACGACTGTCTCGATAAGGTCTAAACCAAGTTGTAAGGTCTTGGGAGATAACCTAACCTGTCGATAGAGAATATTACTTGAAATAAAAAGGAAACAAAAACAAACTTTTTTTAAAGTAACTTTCTTTTTTTGGGTTAGGCCCACACTGGAGCACATTCAGTCATTAGTGAGATCTTATCTTCTTGGCGAGTTGTTCTTCCCAATAGGCTACCTCTTCAGCCTTTGTGATCTTTTCCTAAGTTCTTCTGAGATTGTCATGCCCTTTCGATCGCTTGCTTTTCTAAAGTTGAGTTTAATTTCCTTGTCCTTGAGTATAGCTTTCTCCTCCCCATTCCTCAACTGTTCCTCGGTTATCCTTAGGTCCTCCCTTTCTTGTTCTATCTCCTTGAGCCAATTATTTTCTATCTTTATGCTCAACTGGTAGTTCAGTAATTTCTTATTAAATTAACTTTATAATACGTTTTCTAGTAATGCCAAACATTTAAAGGACATTTGTGTTGCACTACTTTCGATAACAAATTTAATAAAGTTTATTGTAAATATTGTTTCCCTCCCTTCCCCTACCCGGATGTTCATTAACGTTAATATATATTATTATTATCTTAGATTAAATGTTTTTGTTTGTATATAAGATTTCGATTCACCACAAATAATCTGCACGTGACGCGATCGACCTTTGTTAAAAAATCGATTACTGCTTGCTTGCACACTGTGTGCCTCGAAGCCTCGAAGCCTCCAAGTGTTGTGCGGTTACAAAACATTCATAGCAACGTTATTTACTTTCTATTATACCATTATTAATAGTTAATTTATTTCCTTTGTCTCAGCCCTGGTGAAAGTTGTCTAACACAAATGGCAATGTTACGGATAAAGTATTTAATATCAATATCGAGAGAGGATTGTGTATGCTCCGAATCGAATATGTATTATATAAGAGTAATTGAAAAAATCGATTAGACTTTAAATTACAGTATCACAACGACTTATGTTGGATTAATATTCTTTATTGATGAAATTATTGTAGTGGCCGTCATGGTGTGACCCAGAGAAGGGTTCTTTGTGGATTCTGATCTCTACTCCATTTTTGGGAAGTCGTTCAGAATTTTATATAGCATGTATAATAACAAAACTTTGCGTTTTACAAAATAAGTTTATTACCTAGCAAAAATAGGTTTAATAGCTTTTTGACAAAAAACTCTGTTTATTATCTTTAAAAAACAATATGTTTATCGTCTTACGCCTTTGTCAGATATAGTGATACATGATTTTTCCATTGTAGTTTTAAATGGAAACTAATAAAAAATTACGTTTCCAATTACGTGTGTGTGTGTGTGTGTGTGTGTGTGTGTGTGTGTGTGTGTGTGTGTGTGTGTGTGTGTGTGTGTGTGTGTGTGTGTGTGTGTGTGTGTTTCTGTGTGTGTGTGTGTGTGTGTGTGTGTGTGTGTGTGTGTGTGTGTGTGTGTGTGTGTGTGTGTGTGTGTGTGTGTGTGTGTGTGTGTGTGTGTGTGTGTGTGTGTGTGTGTGAATATTGTTGTGTGTATATAAATTAGCATTTATAATCTTTATTTTCAAAATTGTTTTCATCACGCTAACGAAACAGGTGCGTGTAACGAATATATTACCAATTTAATTGTTCTGCCTCTTGTAGCTTGCGGACAAAGTTTCGAAGTTCGAATTTTTGTAAGATGATAGTCTGTAGTGATTACAGCAAGTAACTGCCTGGTTTTATCCGATCATCTTGGTCCAAAAATGTAATTTTCAATACAGAAACAATAAATGTTTGTATTTTTTCAAAATTTGCTCAAATTTACATTTTACGCATCCGAAAAAAGCGTGTTTGTTGTTGTATCTTCACGTTTTTTTAATTTTAGGTCGAAAAGCACATTGAGGCTATTACCGCCTCCCTAAATGTAAGTGTGAGTGTAAAGTGTTAAAGTCGTAAGTGTAGTGTTGTAAGTGTAAATGGTTGTTAGACTCGGGTACCGCGAGGTCTAAATCGTCCCAATAGGTGCAGCTAGTCTGCACCCCTGAGGGTTGTATCTTCACTGAATGCAATTCGATATCTATTGGGATAATTTGTTAAAGCCGATTTATTAAGTTTTGCAAATATTTTGATCAAATAAGTTAAGATAACTAAACACTTAATTGTAGTGAGTGCAAAATAAAAAATATTTTCAGTTCGGTAGTAAATACAATATTTATAAATAAGTCGTAATGGCGGACTGTGCTTTGTTTTTTCGATTTATCCGTAAACGCAAGTTCATTATATTTCAAACACAACGCGCTGTATTAAGGTTTGACTTAAATTCGAATAAAATATGATGATCTAGTTTTTAAAGATAATTCAGTTCTAAAGCGTCTGAACAAGATGTTACAGGGAAGCAGTTGAATACGAGAAAGTTTGTGCAGCACTTGTTTTTTAAATAAATCTAAAAGCTACATTGATTATCACGGGGAGTACCTTGCATGATTGCTTCGCGAAGCAGTCAGCTCTTCTGTTAAGTAATCCGCCGTAGATTTCCTTACTCGAAGAACAGTTCTGACACTTTATCTGCAACTTTTTGTACGAATTTGACGCCTCATTTGCTGTGATTGTGAATCACTTTCTAGAAGGAGAAAGGCCTCTGACGGGAACCCGGTCATTTGTTTACTATTACTTTCTCCGCCATATTTATTTTTGTGTTGCCACTCGTCGGTCCTAAGAACTTCAAGTTACGTAAATTATGAATGATATCCAAGCAATGCTGGGAGTTTAAACATGTATTCAGAAAGAAGTACTAAATATGAAAAATGAAATGCTAAAACGACCATCTTGCTGGAGCCATTAGAACGGGACATTAGAATAAGTACTGATCGTGATTAATTTTGAGAAATCTTAAAAATAAAAATAGTGCACGAATTTGTGTGCGTGCGTGCGTGCATATATATATATATATATATATATATACGTGTGTGTGTGTGTGTGTGTGTGTGTGTGTTTAGCATTCTCGCGTTTGAAATTTCGATTCCATTCAATTTAAAATTTGGACAAAAACAGACTTTTGTAAGAGCTTAGAAAAATTCTATACCCACCATTAACGGTTAAGCAGTTTCAAAATGTGGGCAGTTTGAAACAAATAAAAATGTTAAACATTTTTACCTTAAGAATTTTTGAAAATTTGACTGTACCATCTTAGTGAAATTATTTTTTTTAATTCGAAATTTAATTCTATGGCGGTTCATTTTCAATATGATTTGAAAGTTAAATCTGCTAATTGACATCGATTTTCTTCAAGCTTACAAAGAATCGATTGTGATAAAACTTTCGACAAGATCATTTTTTATTGTTATTTTATTACACATCTGTACATTATCGTATTACATACAACTGTGTTTAATGTTTAGCTTTATCGATTGAG
>CM040184.1:87679322-87686822 GCA_022606455.1 Callitettix versicolor
GGTGTGTGTTTATTACAGAGGCCTTTCTTATTCTTTTCGTTTCACCCTCTTTGGGGTACGCTGAATCAATCATTTCTTGCGAGCTGTACTTTTCTTTGTTCCCAGTAGCTCTTCATTCTTTCCGATCTTCTTTTCCTCTCCTCTTCCGAAATGACAGGTTTAGGTCTTATTTTGGTTTTATCTTGGAATCTTATTCTTTCGTCCTTGGTACTTATCTTAGCAGTTTGGTTAAGCAGTGAATTTTCTGTAATTTTTAATTCTATTAGGTCTTTTTCAATTTCTTTAAACCAGTTCGGTTTTGTTTTACGATTATGGAAAAAATCAAACACCCGTTTCGTCAATCTATTGGAGTCCATTCTAAGAAGATGGCAGTAAAAAATTTATTCTCCTTTGTATCTGACAGTTTTTCAATTTTCTTATAGAGAGCTTCATTTCTTATATATACTACCTTATTATCCTGAAATTTTGTTGCTATAATACAGAGGCCTTTATTTAGGATGAGTTTAAATTATAATAATAAATTGTTATTAATTACATTTTAATTGTTTTATAAGTAATTATTTCAACACGAGGAATACTAACAAATAAAATGATTGTTGTAATTAATTGTCATTTCTTTTGTTAATTACTGACATATTTGAAATTTATATTAGGGCTGTACAAACCTTTTGTGTACTCTAAACACTTCGAAGGTAATTGCAAATGATTGCTGATTTTTTAAAGTTATTTTTTATAATAGTTAATTCAAAATATAAAAATTGTCGACAAATCCAAAACAATGTAATGTACAACAACAAAATTAAGATGATTCCAGTTTACCTAATCAGCTGATGTCCCTGCGCTATGGTTATGTTTATTGCAATTGTTTACGTTGGGTATAGGCCCTACGTAATAACAAAATAATTACATTTAATTTTAATATCTAAATATTTGTACGTATTACTACTAGGAACACAGACAACTGGAGTAATTGTTGTAATTAATTGTGCTTTAATAAGGAATATTTTTAGTAATAAAAGCGTAAAGTTTAAGTTAAGACATAACATTTCTAATGTAACTGATTTTATTGCAGGCAGAGTACTTGGTTTAGAGATCAATAAATGTAGTCATCATTTTTGAAGCCAAGCTTTTAATGTTAACTTTGGGGAAAGGAGCGAATAGAAAAATAGTGTCCTGTAACTTTTCAATATAAGATAAATATGGAACGGAAACGAACAAACGAATTTCGTCTCTCTATTTTTATCTCTTCTTTTTATATTTCCGTTTCGATAACAGTACACGCGTATTTTATGAAAACGTTGTGTTGCTTTGGTTTCGGTGTTTTCCTTTGTTGAATAACACGTGCACGTTGTAACCTTTTATTTGTGTTATTGCTTGTTTAACAACCTAACCTGAAACTTACTGTAGCCTATCAGCTGTTCAATGAAATCTTTTTTTTATGGTGTTTAAGTCCGACTATTGTGCACACTTGGGCTAATGCAGACGATGGGATGATTTATAGCGTATGAAAATGCCAAACTCTGGCCGGGAATCGAACCCGGGTGAAAGCCCAGTACGCTATCAACTAGGCCACCGAGGCGGCTTGTTCAATGAAATCATCTGGTCGTTACGAATTAATATAAAACAGCTGATCTTTTACTATAACTACAATAAATAATATCTAAGCTAGGTTTATGTGTTTATTTATTTAAATAAAACAAGATATTTATAAAAATATCTTCAAACTAATTATATATTCAGGAAAAGTATCATGAATATATAATGATATTCATCGTGGTGGTAAAAACGCCAAAAAGCATGCTTAGTAGTTAAACATTATCAGGTTACAAATAAGGAAATTGTTTTTATATTTCCTTCATTATTTTTTTAAAGTTCAATCAAGTAATCTAGAAATTAATACCGCCATTGTCCGCATCAACGCTTAGTAATTAGATTAAGGTAATGACAGTGTACAACAAAGAAGCCAGGACTGGCTTTCGTTCTTGTAGTCATTACAAAAATGTCACTTCATCCTCCGAATCCTTTACCGGAAGTCACGATCTTCCTCTAATAACAACGGCCTTGAAAAAAATCCCGCCAACAATAACTTTCAAACAGAATAACGGTCATTAATTTGTATTAAGTAAATCTTGGTATAATTATAGAGAAGCTTGCAAAACTGCCCATACATACAAAGTGTAGCTTAGCGTAGCTTGTTGGAGAACTGTGTTGTGGAGAATTAATATACGTGTGATTAGTGTTGAAATTGGGTTTTAAAACTTAATAATGAATCGGCATAAAAATCATGCATAAACTTTCTCTTATGGTGTTATTCATCCTAAACATCCGCGTCCGGGTATTAAAAAAAAAAAAAAAAAAAAAAATACAGAACTTCGAAATGAGTACCAATAGTAACATATATATTATATTTAACCAGAAAAATCCGTTTAATAGTTTCAAAATGGCAGTCATTCCTAATATTAAAAGAAAATCATAGTTCATTTATAGCAAACGTTTTTTTAAATCTAATTTTACCGTCGCAACCAGACAACCAGAGTTAAAATCTGTATTAAGCAGCACTAAGAATTTAAAAGGAAAATTCATTTGACGGTGTTCAGGGTTCATTTTAGTATTTTAATTGTAATTTTAAAATGTTAATTTATGAAGATTTTATTTGTAAGATACGGGAAGTTACAAAAGTTCGCTTCCATCATCGCAGTAAGACGGCTGCGGGCCACTCAAACCGGGGGGAGATAGAGCGCCACGAAGTAACGTTGTCTTTTGTTAACCGTAATTACTTCGAAGTTTGCCGCAAGACTTCCTTGAAATTTCAAAAAAGGTCATTGTCAGAACTTCGTAACGAGTGTCATTGTGAACTGTAACCACCGCCATAATGAGAGCCGCGGTATGTCCAAGGTCACGCCGAAGATTTCATTAATCGACTTAACATTCGGTGTCTGGCTTGACCTCAGCCTCCCAGACCGTGTACGTCTTCGCAGTGGATCATTAAAGGAATATTAGTCACTAATGCTCCAGTGACCCGTCCACCTTCATCACAGAAATGCCGGTCAGCAGGAGATAAAATGATGCAGCACAACATGATTGTCAGATAAAATGATGGATTACCTTCAGCAGCCTCGTTAACATCCATTCAGTTCTGTTTGGTTTAGTTTGTTCGTCGTGCTCCGTTTAGAAAATACCGTGACCTTGAACAAAATCTTAATATTTAAATGGCTTCGCCAGACTTCACATAACTTGTGTCCTTAAAAGACAGTACTAAACATACTTTAATGTTGCAAGTATGTCATCTGTAAAAAGTTGTTTTTAACGTTCTTTCGTCAAATTACTCTGCTGCGACACAATAAAATTGTACTTTGTTAAATTAGGTTCAAACGATTTTCATTTAATTTTGTTTTTCATCCGTAATGAAACGTAATTTCGCAAAAATTGAAATAATCAGATATTAAAATTTGGTAACATTTATAAAAATAAATATTCGTAAGTATCAAAGCATTTTATCAGTTCGTAAGCAAATCAGGAAAATCCCAAGTTCGTGGCGTCGACAAAATTTTTTTCTTTTTAGTCTACCCTTGAACTTTAAATTTATCTTTCTTTATTTGCTGCACTATGAATCTTTTAATTACCAAAAATATTCGCAGAAAGCGGACGAAAAGATGATCAGGAGATGTTAAAATCCGTGCTTCTTTTTCAAAATAGTGGTTATTTATTTTCGTGAAAAACTCATAACGTTCTTATCTGACATCAAAATCTAAATTTACCGTCATATTCAATGTAAAAATCAGCATAAATTAGAATTAAAAATTTGCCAACGGCGGTCAGGGTTCATTTTTGTATGTGTTGTTTGCCTAATTTGACTTTCGTGTACCTCATGTTTGTTCAGAATCTATGGTGTTTATAAATTCGCTTTTATCACGTCACCAAGACAGCTGCGTGTGGCGATTGTAAATTACTAGAGCAGATAATATAGTGTAGTGTGCGTGTGTGTTTATACTTGAATATAATAATAATCTAATGAGGCCATGATCACAGTAATGATTATTTCCCTTTCTAAAAATGTGTAAGGTCGGAGCCGAGTGTGCCAGGTTTAGGGTCTAGGCTAATGTCGTTGAAACTATTTGTCAGTTTGTTCAAATTATTGCTTGTTTCACCATATAAGCGCTAAGTAAACTTACAGTTGGTAATTTAACCGATTCGTTACAACCGTATGGATTACAACTACTGTTTGTATGGATATTGTCCATCATTTCTGTTTATAAAGCAATACGCGACGTTTCGAGACTACGGATGGATAACGAATAACTTCCTTCTCAAGTGCCTAACTTGAAACTTATATATACATGCAACAAGAACACAAGCCAAGATGTCCAAGCCTATTTTAAAATACTTACAAGCACTCAGGGCAGATCTCTGATTAGTAGAAATAAAACTACGACTTATATGTGTTCAGGAAACCATAAGTTACCGAGAAAACGAAATTAAAATGCTATAAACTACAGTGAGAGTTTTCCATACTGAACGAATCTTCTTCTCTCTCTCTCTCTCTCTCTCTCTCTCTCTCTCTATATATATATATATATATATATATATATATATATATATATATATATATATATATACTCCTATATATATATATATATCAGTAGACTCCCAACAACGAGACTTGCCAACAGAATCCTTAAGTATATACAAGGAGTCAAATCAACAACGTCGTGGATCGCACAAGTCAGAATAGACCTACATGACGCAGGAATAGACTCAACAGATGTTGAAGATAGACACGCTTACAGGAGAAAGATGTTCGGTTGGAAGGTCCCAGAGAATGAAATCCCAAAGAGAGCAGGGGTAAAATGGACGGAGGAGCGGAAGAGGATCCATGGGGACAGGATGAGGGAGGTGTGGAGGATTAGAAGGAACAAGACATGAGTCGGAGTGCTTTGCGTGATCCAACAGGGTGTATGCGCAGATAATAATAATTATATATATATATATATATATATATATATATATATATATATATATATATATATATAGAGAGAGAGAGAGAGAGAGAGAGAGAGATATGAAGGCATATGTTTGAATAAACAGTAATAATAACATGAATAAGTTGTATATAATATGTTACGTTTTAACTGTAAATGCCGAAAATAAAATTTTCATTTTTGCAATGTTTCTGTTCAACAGGTTTTAAATTTTACTTTGTGAATTAATTATCCTTTTTAAAGGTTTTATTACATTCCACTCTTGGGGTTTTTGGCTGCATACCTTCAGCACAGTATCCATCAGTTTTATGGTATTTAATAAACAATTTCCGTTTTAAATTTTCAATGAAATTATAAACGATTAATATTAAAAAAACTATGCTGTGTGTGGTAAAACGCTGACCAAGTTTATACAATACAATTAATTACAACAATCATTTAGTTATTTGTATTCTTCGTACATGGGTATTCTTGTTTTTGAATTTTTGTTTGGACAAGCATAAGAACACTGATTATTCTTGTGTATATAAGCACCTCTGTTTTATTAATATAATGTGTTAATATAAAAATACCATATAAATTAAAACTATTAAAGATTTACTTGCTATTTATATTTACCTTAAACAGTATCAATAAAAATAACCTCACTTGAAATAGCATTATTCAACGAACAGTTGTGCAAAATCAGCTGTTTAGGGTACTATTACCTCGTTTGCACTGCAGTAACAATTTTTCTTTGCATATTATTTCTTATATTTTTATACCTACAGATTTTGGGAAATTATAAGAAGGAAAGGTTTTTAAAAAAAATACCAGAAGATTTATTTAAATAGTACTATTAAATAAAATTAATATTACAGTTTTGATATATAATGAATCAAATCTAATTAATAAACGTTTTTTTTAAATATCACTATTTTAATGTGATATGTGTAGTTGCATTAATGTGTAGTTGTGTATGGTTATTCTTTAAATATATTAACTTTATACACCCGATATTTTTTGAAAACGTATCACCCCTATTTTCAAGTTTCTAAAGTATTTAATTACAATCAAAAAGGACAGTAATTACAAAATATTTGTTACGTAACTGCTGAAACCACCCATAAAGAAAGTTGAAATTACAATTTGCGTTAAAACATACGTTAATTGTGTGCAGAATTTATGAAACACCTGTAACGAGCAGACCTGGCTGTAACGTAACCGTGACACTTTGCCGCGCTGCACTGCGGCTCCGTTACAGTGAATTATATAATAAAGAACAGTAATAAATAAGCCAGTGATGCAGAATGATGCAAGAGCGAACCAGTCTCGATTTGCATGCATTTCAATAATAATAACATCACTCAATAAGACGTCAACACAGCTGTAAACTGCATTTATTTGTTTTGTACAATTTTATTCGTTTAATTCAATGTAAGGCGTGTTATATTAATTTTATTGTGCATTAATTAATTTATTAGCAAGCGACTTGACATTTTGAGACAAACTTTATTGTCCGTACTAGGTAGTAATATCCATTAATTCCATTGGTGATAATGTTCATATGATATGATCGCCTCACATTTATTAGCAAATTGGAGCGTCAATCATGGTAAGACCTACACCCGTGACCTTGAAATGAGCATTGATCCTGATTTATAGATCACTTTTTGAGCGGTTGATAGAATTTTTATACATATGTACGCTCACGTTCGCAATTTTAGTCCGATTTAATTCAAAATTTGCACAAAAAGCTGTTTTGGTAAACGCCTGGGCTGGTTCGTTAGTCAGCAAATCCGGTTCAACAGTTCGAAAATGGCGACCATTTCAAATTTTTTTAAATGCTAACTTTTCCTAATATTTTTGGAAATTTGATTTCAATATCGTAATTATTATTAAAAAATGTCTTACTTAACACAATTAATTTGAAATTTCAAAATGTTAACGCCTGTTATAATTTTGTTCGTGGTGGTGAAATCAGAGTTTTGAAAATAGGGTATGATTAAAGGAACTACTTTTAGAAATTTGCTTACATCACGTCAGGGAGACAGTCGTGTGTCCGATATGAGTTTTTATAACTCCTGAACTTTTAAAAGATTCATATATATATATATATATATATATATATATATATATATATATATATATATATGTGTGTGTGTGTGTGTGTGTGTGTGCGTGCGTGTATGTGTGTGTGTGTGTGTGTGTGTGTGTGTGTGTGTGTGTGTGTGTGTGTGTGTGTGTGTGTGTGCGTGCGTGCGCGCGCGCGCATGCGTGCTTGCGTATGTTTATTTTTAATAAATTTTAAAATGTTAACGCCCGTTATAATTTTGTTCGTGGTGGTGAAATCAGAGTTTTTGAAAATAGGGTATGCTTAAAGGAACTACTTTTAGAAATTTGCTTCCATCACGTCAGGGAGACAGTCGTGTGTCCGAGATGAGTTTTTATAACTCCTGAACTTTTACAAGATTGTTTTTCTGAAAAATATATAAAGTAAAATATCGCCAAAATGGACGAATGGTGCCACATTACCATACAC